>CM062808.1:432878213-433184948 GCA_031772625.1 Pinus tabuliformis | reverse complement strand
ATAAAATGGGTGATAAATATGGTAGCATATAAATCTTGGATGGACATACTCAAACTGTTTATGTTTTGGAAGGCTTATGATGTTAATCGGTGGTCAACAAACCTAGTTTCCTTCAGGCAATTGAGGCCATTGGACATATATTCTATATACCTGCTTTACATATGATTAATAGAAAGGCACTGCCAATCTTACACAAAAACAAAAGAAATGTAATGATTTCTTTTATTGATATCCCTCAAGGATGTAATTTGTTGCAAAGATCTCTCCATTCACCTCAAGGTAGTTGATAATGGAACACTATGAATACTTTATGTAATTTGAGAAAACATTGACTTGGACTTATATCATCAAAATGTTTCACAAACTTTATCTCTGGGTTTGGGTTTGGTGCAGGATGGGGAGGATATTGGCCAAATTGCTGTGTTCATTATAAGAAACAACTTACAAGCCTTGAAGAGGAGGTGCAAACATGTTAAAAGGGATGGAGTTCACAAAAAGATAGAAGTTTGTAACCAAATATTTTATTATGAAAGGATCCTCAATAAAATCTTAATGTGGTTGCAAACCTTATTGTCTATATTTTCAAGTTGAAATGGCAAAACATCTTTTGCAATTCAGAAATAGGAATAATGTTGACATAAAATTAAGCTTGATCAATTTGGATGTGACATGAGAAAATTTGAATTTTATGAAAGTATGCTCTATAATCACTAGTATTATATTAAGAAGCCTCTTGAGATCAAGGTGACAAGTTCTTACTGTGGCAATAGTTATATTAAATGTATCCATCTCATGTACTCTTTTATGGCACAAAAACATTTGCGTTTCTCAAGCATCAAAGAAAGCATTGTTATTCTCCCAATTGCTTCCAAATTGCAATTTCATGAGTATGTGTAGCAAAGTATGGAATATTTGGATGTTATTGGTGGGTGCCCTGAATAAGAAGCCAAATTTCGAGTTGTGTTAACTTTTGTACATGTAAATATTTTTCCCAAACTAACTACAAGGGTTGGGATGAGCATATGCAAGTTCAACAATGGTGACTTAAAAGAGTAGTTTGCGAAAACTTTGTCTATGATCTCAAAATGTTCACACTACCACAACAAAATTGAGAAATATATTGTATGACACTTTGAGGGGGGAATCATCCATTGATGTTCCACTTAAGTAATTTCCGCACTTTTGAAATAGTTTGAGATGAATGTGTGACTTATTATATCTAAAACTCATTAAGAAATGACTGAAGACGATGAAGATGCCATACAGAACCCTTTTTCTAATCTCTCATGGTTAGTCGACATTGTAGAAATTTTGAATAATATGACACTTATTCACAGAGATTATCCTGATTATACACTATTGCGGAATGCATGCATAATACATAATCTCCTCTACGTTGATCATCAATTTTGCGGAATTAAAAACAATGAAACATCAATCGCATGCGCACATTAACACAGTATGTAACCGGGGAAAGCATACAGCTGAAAACCCCCAACTATCTGTATATTATATTGATTGAGAACATGTAACAATACATAGTACAATACTCCTTGCAAGTACTCAGTACTATCTCCACCTGTTACACACAAAACTAGCTCAGATCTGAATCAATCACAAGTTCAAATCTCCTCCGCTGCTTGCCTGCCTCCACTGCACAATCCTACATGAGAATAATGATGAATGGAATGACCAAACTCGTATTTCCCTTGTGTGTGACTGTGCAATCCTCATTGGCAATCTCAATCCATGCATGTGCAAATCTCATGCACAACTATAGTCACAACTGACAACTGTCTTGCCCTTTCACTCACCTCTAACACCTGTCTCCACTGTACTGTCCATGTACTGAGTTAACTGATGTATTCTTTAGTTGATTTATGAGTTAATAATTAGTGAATTAATTCACACAACTCATCACTGTGTATTCTTTAGTTAGACTAAATACAACTAGTTCAACCAAGTCAAACTGAACACAACTCCATAAACTCCTCAATCAACTCCACCAAAACTCAACCACTTGAGTTCTAACTGAAGTCCATCATGCAATAGCTCAACTGACCCATAAGAAAAGCGTATTTTCCTTCTGGCAGTTGCATGTGCCACATCCGTAGCTCGAACTGAAGTGCTCCAAGAGAATAAGATAATGTTTATAGTCCAAATAATATTAAGAGCTAATAATATTCGACGGTTCTATATTTAGACTAGCAATCTAAAAATAGACTCCGCCCATATGTCTAAAAATAGAAGTCCATCTATTTTTACCAACATGACCAATCATCCACAAATAGCATCCTGCAACTCATAGACCATGATCCATATGTCTAAAAATAGACTTTGCGCCAAAAATAGCCTGCGGGCCCACTTAGTGAAGGCGACTCCTTTCCACTAAGCTCCATCATCTTGTTGCATTTTCAACACTCCCTCTCAACAAGATATGGATTATCTGCAACCCCTATCCTGCCTCGGTGGTATTCGAATTTGCTCCTGGTGAGCGCCTTCGTCAAGATATCAGCATCTTGATCCTCCGTTGGAATGTATGAAAGTAACATGATTCTCCACTGCACACAATCTCTGATATGATGGTACCTGATGTCAATGTGCTTAGATATATCATGAAATACTGGATTAGCCGAGAGTTTAATGCAACTCTGGTTATCACAATAAATCACAGTAGGCTCCAAGCATGAACCGAACAACCCAACCAGGATCTTCCTCATCCATATAGCCTCGCATGCAGCCAAACTTGCTGCCATATACTCGGCCTCTGCTGAACTGAGTGCCACGGATCTCTGCTTCCTGCTGTACCAAGAAACGGTTGTCGACCTGATATTGAAGATCCCTCCAGATGTGCTCTTTCTGTCCATTGGGCTTCCTACCCAATCTGCATCCGTGAAGCCACATAGCTTCACCTCATCCTCCTGTCTGTACCACAATCCATATCCCGATGTGCCTCGAAGATAACGCAATGCATGCTTGCCTGCCTTCCAGAAGAGCTTGGTTGGCTTAACCATAGCTTGTGAAAGCTGGTTAATAGCATAACATATATCGGGTCGTGTATTGACCAGATACATAAGCGACCCCACCAACTGTCGATAAACAGTGGCATCCACTACCTCCGCTGAAGTAGCATCCTCCTTCCTCCAACCTCCAGGAGAGGAGTATCAATAGGCTTGCAGCCATGCATGTTGAACTTCTCCAGTATCTCCCGAGCATACTTACCCTGAGAAACAAATAGTCCATCACTGCACTGCCAAATTTCCAATCCCAGGAAATAATGAAGGAGGCCCAAGTCCTTCATCTCAAACTCCCTAGCAAGACCCTCCTTGCATGAAAGTATCAACGGCTCATCTCCCGTCAAAATCAAATCATCTACATAAAGTACAATGATAAGCAACTTACCCTCCACCACAATCTGGTATAGGTTAGGATCCGCCTCACTCTTGGAGAATCCAAGTCCAATGAAATAACTGTCTATCCGTGCGTACCAAGCACGTGGTGCTTGTTTCAACCCATATAGTTCTCTCTTGAGCCTGCACACATGCGACTCACTGCTGAAGATCTTGAAACCTTCGGGCTGCTCTATGTACACCTCCTCCTCAATGACTCCGTTGAGGAACACAATCTTCACATCCATTTGATGAATGTGCCACCCCATCTGTGCTGAGAGAGCAAGAATCGTCCATATGGAAGAATACCTTGCGACAGGTGCAAAGGTCTCCTCATAATCGATCCCCTCTATCTGTGAAAAGCCTCGGGCAACAAATCTTTCCTTGTACTTTTCCACACTCCCTTCAGTTGCCTGCTTCACTTTGTAGATCCATCTCGAACCCACCACTGATTTCCCTTCCGGTCTTGGGACAATCTCCCATGCACTGTTTCTAACAATCGAATCATACTCTTCCACCACGGCATCTACCCATGCGGGGTCCTCCACAGCTTCCTCGAAAGAGGATGGCTCAGTCACGAAACATTTGCTCACAAGAGCCATGTATCCAGTGTACCAATCAGGTGACTGTCTCTGTCTGCGTTGCGCTGTAGGTGGTCCTACAACCTTCTCTGCATCTTGACCCAGTCGCTTAGCTTCTGTAATGCGCTTTCGCCCTCTAATGGCTGGTGCTGCATGAGTGGTCTCTTCCACTCCATGAAATTCGTCCTGTGGCTGATCCACGTCCTGAATCTCATCCTTAGGAACTAATAGCTCCTCATCTGCATGCAAGTGTGGCTCCCTCTCAAGCGAACACTTCATGGCTTTCTCCTCCTAAAATTTGATATCCCGTCGCACAACAGTCTTGCGACTGTCTGGAAAATACACACGATAGTTGTGGGACGTATCAGTGTACCCCACAAATATCCCAACTTATGCGGTCGGTTCCAGCTTCTTCCTGGCATCCTTCGTCACATGCATGTAAATGTTAGAACCAAAAATCCTCAAATGAGAAATATCAAGCCTCTTACCAGAATAAGCCTCCTCGGGTGTACTCATGCCAAGTATCTTGTGAGGACAACGGTTCTGCACATATACTGCAGTATTGCATGCTTCCGCCCACAAGTGAAGGGGTAGGCCCTGATCATGCAACATCGCCCGTGCAGCACCCATGATCATTCTGTTCTTCCGCTCAACAACCCCATTCTGCTGTGGGTATGGGGAGCTATGAGCTCTCTTTGAATCCCTTCTGCACTGCAGAAGTCCTTGAACTCGCCAGAGATGAATTCACCACCATTGTCGCTCCTAAGATCCTTCACCTTCTTCCTCGATTCCTTCTCGACCAGTGCTTTGAACTCACAAAACTTTGAGTATGTCTCGCTCTTCTTCTGCATGAAGAAGATCCAGCACTTTCGAGAGAAATCATCAACAAAGATCACATAGTACCTGTTCTTTGCTGTCGAAGCTACTGAGACAAGTCCACACACGTTTGTGTGAATTCTCTCAAGGATCGTCGTGGCGTGACTATCCTTCTCATGAAAGGTGGATTTCACAAATTTTCCCAAAGTACACCCCTTGCACTGATCTGACTGCGCAAGAGTGCCTTTAGGAAGCCCAGTAGTAATCTGCTACAGTATCTTCAAGGCTCCATGGTGAAGGTGGCCCGATCTCCTGTGCCACAGCTCGCCATCATCCCAGCTCACCAATCCTTGTGCCTTGCATGCCATTGTTACGCAACCATCTACATGCAGCTGATAAAGGTTTCTGACTCGAACCCCTATCTTCCGGGTTTCTCCAGTTGTCTTACTACGCAGGAAAGCTTTTCCCTCGCTGAAAACAACATCATATCCCTTGTCTTCTAACATCGCCACTGAGATAAGATTCTTCTTCAATCCTGGAACATGCATCACTTCCTTCAATATGAAGGGTTTACCAGACTCCCTCTCAAAGGAAATGGTACCAATACCAGTTGCACTGTATCTACCATCATCGCCCATCTCGATGTGCACTCCAAGATCTTTCTCCTCCAGATCAGAAAACAAATCTCGATCTCCTGTCATGTGAAAAGATGCACCACTGTCCAAGAACCATACTGATCCCATCACACTTGATACCAAGCATGCAATCAATGAAAAATCTAGCTCAAACTGCGAGGCTAAGGCGTCTCTTGCTGCAGATCCAGCAGCTTGCTTATTTTTCTTCTTCTGCGGACAATTTGTGGCATAATGTCCGTGTTAGTGACAGTGAAAGCACTTCACCTTGGACATGTCCTGCTTCTTGCCTTTCGCACCGGAATGAGAAGCTTTATTTTTCTTCCCCTTCTTTGCTTTGGGAGCCAAAGCGCAATTTTCTTCATCAGTTGCCTTTGATGAAGATCCGTCCCTAGTATTCTGCTTGATCTCCTCCTGCACAAGATCTCACCAAAGTCTCTGCCATCCTGGCAATTTCTCCCGACCATTGACAGAGTCCTGATAGGAATGCCAACTCTTCGGAAGACCAAGGAGAGCCAAGCTCACCAAGTCCTCATCATCGACAGTCACCCCCACACTTCCCAGCTCATTCCGGCATTGAGTGAACTTCGTGAGATACTTGGGCATACTGTCTCCCTTCTCACATTTAATGTTTATGAGTTTATCCTTGAGCGCCAACTTCCTCTGGTCGCTCTTGCTTTGGAATAGATCTGTCAATGCTTTCCACATCAAGTATGGAGAAGCCTTTCCATGTAGGTTGAACATAATGTGATTCTTCACGCCCTCCAACAGAATCCTTCGACACTTTGTTGTCTTCTTTTGCCAAGCATCAACGTGAGCAGTGGGACCTCAGCCTCTATGAACTCCTTCAGCCCATTGTCATCTAACACCGCCTCCATCTTGTCTTTCCATGCAATATAATTCGAGCTGCCTTCAAGGGCATACTCCAATCGCAATCCGTTGAAAGATATTTCAACTTTGACACCAAGAAAACACTGCTGCAAATTTGAATTCCACCAGCTCAAAACTCAACTGCTTCTGATCTAAAATTTGTGAGAACAAAGTATTTCTTGTACAGAGATTGACTGTATGGGCATTCACCGGATATCTCACCTTCCAAAAGAAGGATGAATCCAGAGGCTACCTGGCCCGATTACAGACTCTGCCTGAAGAAATAAAATGCAAACACTTTCTGAATAATAGATCCGATGATCAACTCTGCTCCGATACCATGTAGAAATTTTGAATAATATGACACTTATTCACAGAGATTATCCTAATTATACACTATTGCGGAATGCATGCATAATACATAATCTCCTCTACGTTGATCATCAATTTTGCGGAATTAAAAACAATGAAACATCAATCGCATGCGCACATTAACACAGTATGTAACCGGGGAAAGTATACAGCTGAAAACCCCCAACTATCTGTATATTATATTGATTGAGAACATGTAACAATACATAGTACAATACTCATTGCAAGTACTCAGTACTATCTCCACCTGTTACACACAAAACTAGCTCAGATCTGAATCAATCACAGGTTCAAATCTCCTTTGTTGCTTTCCTGCCTCCACTGCGCAATCCTACATGAGAATAATGATGAATGGAATGACCAAACTCGTATTTCCCTTGTGTGTGACTGCGCAATCCTCATTGGAAATCTCAATCCATGCATGTGCAAATCTCATGCACAACTATAGTCACAACTGACAACTATCTTGCCCTTTCACTCACCTCTAACACCTGTCTCCACTGAACTGTCCATGCACTGAGTTAACTGATGTATTCTTTAGTTGATTTATGAGTTAATAATTAATTCACACAACTCATCACTAGTGTATTATTTAGTGAGACTAAATACAACTAGTTCAACCAAGTCAAATTGAACACAACTCCATCAACTCCACCAAAACTCAACCACTTGAGTTCTAACTGAAGTCCATCATGCAATAGCTCAACTGACCCATAAGAAAAGCGTATTTCCTTCTGGCAGCTGCATGTGCCACATCTGTAGCTCGAACTGAAGTGCTCCAAGAGAATAAAATAATGTTTATAGTCCAAATATTATTAAGAGCTAATAATATTCGACTGTTCTATATTTAGACTGGCAGTCTAAAAATAGACTCCGCCCATATGTCTAAAAATAGAAGTCCATTTATTTTTACCAACATGACCAATCATCCACAAATAACATCCTGCAACTCATAGACCATGATCCATATGTCTAAAAATAGACTTTGCACCAAAAATAGCCTGCGGGTCCACTTAGTGAAGGTGACTCCTTTCCACTAAGCTCCATCATCTTGTTGCATTTTCAACAGACATGATTTAACAATACGTCGTAGATTCATATCTAAATGTGTTCAAAATATTTTGAGATGTTGACCTTCGCAATGCACTAAATTATTGTCAACTCAACATAAATCAAGCTGGAATAGATCTATTTGATATTTTGATTTCTTGGTTTCTTAGAAGTATGGCTAGAAGGAGATAATTGTTTAGTTTTTCATTTGAATTTGCTTTTATCATAAATTGGATCGGCATAATGGTCAACCTTATTTCTTGCAGTGGCACTATTTGGGAGCACTGATTAGGCAAAGTGGAAAGAGAAATCATTGATATAGTTGAAACACTCCCATTTATGCAACAAAGACATATCTATAATGAGTGGAATGTTTCCCTTGGTAAATATCCCATACATTGGAAAATTGTAAGCACAGTGTTTAAGTGACGAGTTAAAAAACTATTCGATGCCATGAACAATAAGATGATACTTTGCTAATAACCTTGATATATTAGTCATTGCACTTTTAAGACAACCAAGTGCCTTGCACCTAGAGGTACTCCCTAGCCTAGTATGGTAGGAGATGTTGTAATGTAATGTAATGTCTTGTAATCATTTTGACTCAGTCAAGATAAAATAAAAATAACTTTCAGTTAAAATACAAATAATTTCAAACTAGAGTAATAAAAATAAAACTTCTATTTTATCATTATTATTTTATTAATTTTTGTTTTGTAGTTAAGGTAAACTTGGTCAATTACTACTAGTTTTTGAGCTTCAAGTTTATGAGAACCCTTGATATCGACTCATGATATTCATGTGGAATATAATCTATTTAAAGGGGGAAACTAAACCAACCTAGATCCATCTTAACTCTGGATCCACCATTCACCAAGAGGGACCACATCTCTTCTCATTCTAAAAGAGTTTTGCATCTCAAGATGTTTGATCCCTATTGGCACTTGGTAGATCTATAGTGGTTTTTGAACTCATGGTATTGATCCATGGTATTTATGTGGAATATAGCCTCTTTGAAGGGGGAATTAAACCAACCTAGATCCATCTTAACTAAAGATCAAATGTCTTTTCACTCTGAAAAAAGGTTAGCATCTCAAGATATTCGATTCCTCTCTACTATTTTAATATAGAGATGTTTAGAACCACTTATTGATCACTAAAATTTATCATTTCTCATCTATATTGTGGGTTTTCTTTTATATTTTTAAAAACCATTTTAAATTATGATTTTAACTCTATAATTTTTAAAAATAACTTTACATTATAATTATAATTATGCAAATTAAAAATTAACTTTATATTTACATTATTATTGATGATAAATAAATAACTTTTTTTACCACTGATAGATATATGAAATGAAATGAAATAATATTTTAAGGTCCACGAGACTAAGAATAGTCTATGAGACCATTAGTTCCTTGTTTTTCGCTTTTTGCAATTCAGTCCTTTTACAATTCAAATTGATGATGCGTTGACCCAACCTTTCAACGATCCCCTCGCTAAAAAGACAATGCCAAGAAACTGATGCTAACATGTTCTCATAAATTTCTCTGATGTCTTTGAATGCATCACATTCCAAAATGAAATGTTTTACTGATTCCACAGCCCCAGATGTGCAAAATGTACACACTCGTTCTTCCCAAGCTTCTTTAGGCCTTTTCCACCGTCTTGTTTCACACTGAAGTTGATGTGAGTTGGTCCTTAATTGAGCAATAAAAACCTTTGCCCTCCATGAAATGCTAGCTCCAAAGAACTCTTTTTGTTGTAAATCACACGTAGGGTTGAATTCCTCAATGTAATATTTCTTCTTTCTACCCAACTCTTTTCCCCATACATTTTTACCAAACTTCTCCATAACAAAATCCTTTAGCTCCTTGCTATTTGTGGGACAGACAATGAGGTAGATATTCCATTTTTGGATCCATGTGTAGTTTTGTTTCATCCATGTTTTTTTTCTTTCACTGATGCCTTCATTGAAGATAACAGTAGGCCATCTACCTACTCTCATTTGTTCAATTCTTTTTAGGTATCTTATGAGCCGCACCATAGCAATTGCTTCAATGGAAGATGATCATGTTTTACTCAAAATTATCTCATAAGGTACCAAACTTTTTATTTTGAACTTGTTGATGGTCAAGCGTTTTTGAATTTTCTCAATTTGTTTCCATTTTGAGACGGGAGTGCTGCTAGCCCATAATTCACACCCATATAGCATCATTGACAAACTAGGAGTCCAAAAAGCACTTTAATCGTTTTCTAATTCCATAACTCTGCCTCTCTACATCTATTTTGAAGAGCATATAATGCCTTCCACCCTTCTAAAATTCTCTTCTTTCTGCAATCCTCCCAATTGAGTTTGTTGTTGAAATCAATCACAAGGTACTTGTACTCATTTACTTCTTCAAGAATGTTGTCCTCAAAGAAGAAAATATGTTGGCTCTGCTTCCTTTTAATAGAAAAAATCATTATTTTGGTCTTGCTAGTATTGACTTGCATCCCCACTGCTCTACAAAAATGCTCAAGGGCATATAAGTGCATTTGCAATCCATGGGCTGATTTGGAAATCAATACAATATCATTAGCATATAAAACAAGCTTTATCACAAACTCCCCCAACCGAAAACCATCTCCACCTTGCAGATTTAGCCACTCTTCCAATTTATCAATATATAGACCAAAAAGAGTGGGGGATAGAGGGAAACCTTGCTTGACTCCAATGTCACTTCTAAAGCTTTCTGAAATACCTGCTGAGGTTCTAATTTTGACTTTCACTTCTTCATAAAGTCTATGGACAACGACTCTATAATGCATAGGAATTTCAAGTTCTTCCATTCTACGCCACAACTTATCCCTAGGAACTGTGTCAAATGCTTTTTTGAAGTCAACAAAGCAACAAAATACTTCTTCTTTGTCCTCCCAAACCTTTTCAACAATGTGTCTTAAAACCTGCTTGTCCTCTTGCTCTCTTTTATTTTACTTCTACCCACTTGCTAATTTTGTCTTCTACCATGCTGCTGAAAAGCTTTGCAAACAAAGGATTGATCATAATTGTTCTATAGTTGGATGGATTATTAATGTCTCCACTTTTAAAAAAGGGTATTGCTAGGCTAGTTGTCTAGTGTCTTGGGAATTTTCGCTGAATGATGTTGTTGAATATTTTCATGATGTGCAGTGCAAGAGCGTTCATTCCCCATTTTAGCTACTTTGCTTGAAGTTCAACCAAGTCCTTTGCCTTTCTTGTTTTCAGCTTCTTAATTTCATTCTCCACCTCCTGTAATGTGAAGAGCTTTGAATTTGTGTTGATCATAGGGGGGACTCCGCCTCAGATTCTTTCTCATAGAGTTGCCTTGCATATTCAAACCATTGATTGGCTGTAATATTATTTTCAATTTGTTTTTTCCTTGGTTGTAGTTCCTACCAGAAAAGCTTTGGATTATTCTTGCTTAAATATATTAACTTTTCTCTCCTTGTTTGCATGAAATCATCTTTTTTTCTTTTTAGTATCTCCTTATATAACTTTACATTCATCTTCTTTTTTCCTGCCTTTCTCAGGGTTCTCCTTGCCATTTTGCATTCCTCATCAAACCAAGCATTTACAGGAAAACAATTTGATTCTGATTCCCTATTTTTTGCTCTTTTGCAATTCTCAAGTGCACTTTGGATTATATTTGTTAACTCATGGCTGTTGAAGCGTTTGCAACCAATTTTCTCCTTCTGAATTAATCTCTCTAACATTGTCTCGAAGATAGTACTATTTTCTTGTGTTAGAAGAATTTTTCCCCTTGATAGTGATTGTCGAGAGCATTGGGTTTTCCTCTTGCGCTGCCTTTCTTCTACCCATGATAACCTTATAAAAATTGTGTTATGGTTTGATTTTAAGTCCTAAATATGCTCTCCAATAATAACTTCATCTATCTTTTCTATTAAGCTTTGTGAACACATCACATAGTCAACAACACTTGCCCCATTGTATGTGTTGCAAATGAAGTTCCCATACCTTTTCCATCTATCTAGACCATTGCAAATAATTAAGTTGAAAGTCCCACACAATGTAAGCAACTCATCTCCAAAATGATTGCTAACTTTGTCATCTTCTGAACACCTCACCCATTGGGGATTCTCCTCTTCAGTGAGCCAAATAGGATTGTTGTCCTCTTTGCAAAAAAGGATGCTAGCTTGATTATTTGTTGTTCTAGCATTAAAATCTCCCACTAAAAGAACTTCTCCCTGCTGAGAGTACACGAAAATATCTTGTTTTAACGCTGCATATGGATCCTTGCTGTCAAGCCCCTTATTTTTATAAGATTTTGAGACTTGAGGGGCAAAATAGTATGCTGCAATTCTTATGTGTTTTTCATTCTTTGATATTTTCAACCATAAATATTGTTTATTTGCATGTTCTTTAATTAATTGAATGTGATGACCTTCTTTTTATCTCACTAAAACTAGTATTCCCCCATACCCTTTTCCATTTTTTACTACCTTGTTCCAAACTGTCAACTTCAAATAACTGTCAAACACAGGAGTTTTGCAACCATCATGCTCATGAGTTTCCGTGAGACAAATTATGTCTCTACCTTCTGCAATAGGCCCTAACCCAGGTCCCCTCCTCCAAGGGTAACCTCTACAATTCCAACAAACTAAACTTAGGTAGACCTGGGTAGGATTTGACTGCTGCACATAAGACTCAAATTTGAGTCTTCACCCCTTTTTGTCCATGTTGCTCTTGTTGTTTTCGTCTCTACTATTAAATTCTCTATTTTTCTTTACTGTCAGCTTGCTGCCCTGATTTGTCGGGAGGCCCAAACACTGCAATAACGACTTTCCCATTGTACAACCATGCCCTTTTCCCTTCATTTCTTGCTGCTCTAATTTTCTCCACTTCATCCCTTCTCTCGTCTTGTTGTTTTTTGGTTAAATCTTCATCGAGGAAGAAGTGTGAGCCTTTCAAGAGTTTCTTTTTCCCCAAAAGCTGTCGTTTTTCTTTTACGTTTGCCATGGTGACTTTTATGGGTCGATGCTTCTCTTCACATATCTTTCCAACCCTTCTTGCTTGGAAAATTTGCCCTTTCCAATGTAGTTTCTCTTTTAGAAAGTCTCTTGTCAAATTGAGAGTACTTTCATTCTTCCCATAATCTCTTATTCCCTTGATAATAAAGTTTGTTTTTCTGTCCTGTCTTTCTTTTTGTTCTATTTCCTGTGCTTTGCGATCACTTGCATCTTCTTCTTCCTCTGTCCTTATGTAACCATTAGCGTCTTCAACTCTAGCTTTGATTTCTTTTGGACTATCTTTCCCACTGTTCATTTTTGCCTTCTCTTTGGAAATGTTTGTTTGCTGAGATACCTGTGTATCTACCTGAGTTTGTTTAGAAATTATCACATCTCTGTTTGTTGTTATTACTTCTTTCATGTTTTGCCATTCTTGTTTTCCTGTCTCTAGAGCCTCTTGTAACATTGTTACCTGTTCTTTTAAAATTCTATTGCCTTCCATTAGACATTGGTTTGCAATTGTGATCTCTGAAATTTTGTGGTCTCTTTCATGTTCTCTGGCTTCCAAAATCTCTAGCCTTGTTCTGACCTTCATCAATTCTTGGACATATAGATCTGATGACCAAGTAAGAGGTGTAGATGTGGGACTGTAAATGATTGATTCTTTCTTATTTTTGTTTCTCTTATTTATTTTCTTTTTATTTTTCTTGATCTTGATTAGTTTTCTTTTCATTTGTTCCCATTTAAGGCGAGCAATCCTACACTTTAAAATGCCCTCATATTGCTTTGCGTTTACCCAAATCCACCTTCCTATTTTTTTTGTTGAAACAATTTTGACTTGACCCAAATGATTTGTTTCCACAAAATTTGCAATTTCCTTGCTCTTTACGCCTTGGCTCTTCTGAGCGTTTTCCATGTTCTGAACGTTTACTTATTTAGAAGTTAACTGCCTCACTGCTCTGTGCTCATGCTACCTCTGCTTCTGTGCTCATGAAACCTTGTTCACGCTGCCTGTCCACTGTGCTCACAAAACCCTGTCCTCTGCTTGCCACCTGTTCACGCTACCTATTACCTGTGTTCACGCTCCCTGCATGTTCACACCTGCCTGATATGTTCATGCCATTGGAGAACTACTCGTTCTCATGAAGGAATATGTTCATAAAACTGACGCTGAAACAACTATGCTTGCAAATTGATGCGTCCTCTACATAGTTAATCAATCATTAACGAACAAAATATTTCGTTTTGCTCTTGCTGCTCCTCAAGTAACCTTAGATAGGGTCTCGTTCTTGAGCCTCCATGTTTAATTCATAACTCAATATCCATGGATGGCCGAGTGCATTCTTTTAAACATGAAACACTAAATACTTTCCAAACATTTTGTTGTTAAGGATAGGTGTTTATATCTCGCAGTAACCGACGGCTACACTCTACAAGAGGATCCCGATTCCCACCAACCCTGTGAGGAGGGTTAAGAATCATATGTAGCGCCCAAGTTTGAAAAGAGTGAAATGAGTTGCATTACAACCTATTCCACTAAATGTCAACACTCCCTGGTGCACAAATTGCTCGAAATTATTTTTCTCGAAGGCTCTCTAGTTCAGTGCAAAGATGATACAATTATGGTACTATTTGTTATGCCCAAGGATTGACAAAGACGTCGTTGCCATTTCCCTGGTGTACGAAGACATGGTGGACGCAGGGAGGTAGTTGGTTAATGTCGTAGTCTAATTAGCCGGAGGAATTGCTTGGAAAATTATGGAAATTCTGATCATATTTAGAGAAAATTTGGCAAAGAGTTTTGTAAATCTAAGTTATAGTTGTTAAACTTCAAAATTTTAGGTGTCGTGTTGAATCTATTTCCACCATCAAAAACACGATTCAAACATTATCTTTACAAGATTTTCTGGAATTTTTTTCCCTGATTTTGGCCACTTTTTACCTTCCAAGGAATTCCTCCGCCTCGTCTCCGTCGGTTAATTAGGAGACGACTTTATACGGCACAAAGCTTCCAGGTTAATTAGGGGACGACTTTATACGGCACAAAGCTTCCAACAAACCTTACTGCAAGCTTTGCAATATTATAAAATCAAGTGAATATGTTCCATTTTTCATACTTCTTAATGTCACTAAAGGGGTAAATTTTCTGTCACGAAACCCTATCAATTTGTTGTGTTATGTATTGTAGATTTTGGCAAAGCAGCCCTCGGTTTTATGAATCCTTCCTCCAGTGTCTGAGTTTTATACACCTAAGGCACCCAGGATTGACTCCTCTGGCGTTCTCCAGGTAACTGTTAATGCTCTCTCTGCCATCGAGTTTTCTCTGCCTTTCATTGAACGGAGACCATGTCTATTCAGAATATATGCAAACGATTTGCAAAGAACGATGCGCCATTTTCACTGGCCATGTCTTTCCTACGCTTTCCTGCCTTCACTGCAGAACCCCACTTTAAATTCGCTAATATATGCACTCAAATAGCAACGCCACCTAAAACTCCAGACGGCAGGGGTGTTGCCACTCAATTTCTCATCGATAAATGCGGTTTGACACCGGAAGAAATTGCTAAAGCCTTTAGACATACGAATAAATTGCTTCGTGCAAAATCAAGTCAGAATATGGAAAAAGTTGTGGAGTTGTTAAATGGCTGTGGCTTGACCAGCCCTGCCCAGATTCGAAGGTTGGTCCTTCACAACCCTACCTTTTTGTTTCGCAGAGCTGAAAGAAACATACGGTCTAAGCTCAACCTCCTAAGGACTTTCATGAAGGAAGAGCATCTCTCCAAACTCGTATCTACTGATACACGAATATTTAATCTCAGTGAACAGAAGCTTAGGCTTTCGATTTCACTTTTGCAGAAATTGGGGGTCGAGGGGGAAGCTTTGTCAGATATTTTGGCATGGATTCCTCGCTTGCTCACGGCTTCAGAGGAAAAAGTTATGGAGGCGTTTAAACAAGCCGAGGATATAGGGTTTAAAAAGGGATCAAAGATGTTTAGAATTGCTCTGCGTCCATATTTCGGATTAGCGAAAGAGAAACTAGATCGAAAACGGCAGTGTTTGAGCAGCCTAGGTTTTTCTGAACAACAAATTTTGTATTTAGCAAGTCAGCGGCCAATGGTCCTAACGCTTTCGGAGGAAAAACTGAAGCGTAATGTGGATTTTTTGGTCAAGACTGTGAGGCTTGAATTGACTGATATTGTTAAATACCCAGATCTGTTTGCAAACAGCTTAGAGAGAAGGATGATTCCTCGGTATATAGTGCTGGAGGCAATGAAGTTCAAACAATTGCAAGCGTCGAAAAGAGAAAGGTGTTTTCCGAAAATTATTCAGTTGACAGAAAAGCGTTTCTTGGAAGAATATGTTAATTCAAATGCCAAATTCTCCTCAGTTCTCCAGGACATTTACTGCAAAGGGAAAGCTGGAAAGTTGGTTCTTGGCAAGGAGACATTGTGTGAGTTTTTCTCTGTGGAAAAGATTAATGAAAGCTGCCATAGTTCGTCAGAAGCTTCAATCTGACTTTTCCTGTGCAGTCCTGGTAAAGGAGTTTTACATTGAGTGAAAATGCTCCAATTCATAATTTCTACGGCTTCCCTTAGCGCGAGAAGAGTCCAAAAAACGTGTTTGCAATATTAAAGTTATACAGCTGCCAGTAACATTTTTGAAAAGCATATTAGAAAATATGAATGATTTGACAGTATTGCTTTCTTTTCATTTCGAGGTACAACACCATCTTTCCTGTTCTCTGTTTACTTTAATTCAATAATCAGCATTTTTGTAAGCATAAAAAGCAAATAACCGATTGTAATTTGTGTTAAACAACATTTTTGTTCTCCAATGGTCGAAGTCTTTGCTTTTTTATATGCAACTGGTTAGTTTTCATACGCAAATGGTTATTTTTTCTGAACAGAGTTTGGGTTGCCTCATGCAAATGGTTACATTTCTTGAACAGAGTTTAGGTTACCTTCTTGTGAGCAAAACCTTATCTTAATTCTTTATCCCCAAGTAATCAAGCATCACACCTTCCAGATCACAGGCAAGGTTAAGATATTTTTATGGTCTCAATAAAATTGGCTGGGCTGACAAAAAGCAGAACATATTAAACTTGCGCGGGAAGGATAACATTTCTCCTCTCTAACCATCCATATTACATCCAAGTGACATTTACCAACTTGATAAGAGTCTTGTGAATTGTCTATAGTTGAAATATTTAGGGAATTTCTTCAGTGTTAGATGAGTAGTCCAATTGTATGCTTTTTTTTCCAAGAAAAAAATCTATATTTTTGATACAGAATTCAAAATATACATGATTGTCTTTCCAGCACTATCAATAGTTAATCACTGTGCTTCTATTTCAGCAAAATGACCTACAGAACTCCTTGCTTTATACATTCATGCATTGACATCTAACTTAAACTGCCAGGTATATATTCAACAAATTAACTAGTAAAAAACCATAGAAACAAAACATCTGGAGAATCCAAGAAATTTTTAGCTTCTCACTTACAACACATCACCTTCTTACAGCGCATTGCCATCTTTGGTTTTTAAATTGCATAATAAGAGTTTTTGCACAGCATAAAAAAACAAATAACAGATATTGATTTGTTGTTAATCACGACATCTTTTGTTCTCCATGGTTGAACCCTTGCATTTATAGATGCAACTTGCTAGTTTTTTAAATAGAGTTTGGGTGGCCTTCGTGGGTTTACTTATCTTGTGAGCAAAACCCTTAATATCTGCAAAAGTAAATCGGTTCTAAGTAACAGGATTTGTACCGAACCTGAAGGTTTAGGTTTGAAATTCAATGAACCAAAAAAAATAGTTTTCTCCAGGTTCCTGAACCTAAAAGAAGAACCTCGTCCAACCGAATAAAAAATTTCATTAAAAAAAGCAAAAATGATTTCAGGTTTGATTTATGGTTTTAAAATTTGTTTAAAAATTGGGATCCATGGCACGATTATCAAATTTTGGAACACCATCATGCTTGTCTGTTGTGTGTCAGTATAGCCATTTTTTTCATATATATTTTGTATTTATTAATCAAAATTTCTATTTGCATGTGTTCATGGATGTTATTTCTTATTTTTGTATGTTGTATTTCATTTGAAAAAACATATTTAGCTGAACCTCATCCAAATTTTATTGGAAAATTCAAACTGAATCAAACTTAATCATTGCTGAACCTGAGCTCAAACCTGTACCATGTAACCTAGGACCAAATTATCAACCTGTGTCAACGAAAAAACTTGTGAATTGTCTATACATAGAATTTTTTAGGAATATTACTTGTGTTAAATGAGTAGTTGTGTTATTATTTGGCTTTTCCCCAAGAAAGAAAGAAAAAAACACTCATTCATATTTCAAATGGAAATCAAAATATACATAATTATGTGCCTTTCACTTCCATAATTCAATCGCTCTGCTTCTTTTTCATCAAAATGACTTACAGAACTCCCTAATTTTATACAGTCATCCATTGGCTTCTAGCTTGAATTGCCAGGTCTATATTCAAGAAAAACAACAAAGAAAAATGATAAAAACAAAAAAATTCGGATAGTCGAAGAGGTTTACAGCTTCTAACTTACAAAAGATTACCCCCTATAGCTGTTTCTGTAGTCATAAATGGAGAGGATTTTGACCATCCAGTTGTAATCTATGATGCATGTGTCATAAATTTGATGTGCCACTTGAATATCCTTACTGATCACTATTTATGCCACATGACTATCCTTTCTGATCACTATTTATTTTGAGTGAAAGCTATGATCTTCATTCATGCTAGTTCCTTTTGGTTAGCGTCTTGTGATCTTCTTACACATTGGTTTTAGGCTGAAAGGTGTGGCATCTATGTAAACCTCGTCATCAAAACTTGTAGTTCTTTTTGTTAGCGTATTTTCATCGTCTTATACATTCTTTTTGCATGCCAAAGGTCTTTATGCAAGGGTATGACATCTCTCTAAAGCATTGTTGTCCTGCACCGCATTTGGAAAACCGTCCAACCACCTGTTCCCCTCCATGTGTCTGCTGATTTCGAAATTGTGCCGGGTCATCATCGGCTATCAATATTTCTCGAGCTATTACTCCATTAATGCACCTTTGGATTTGTACCTAAATCCAAAGGTTGGCCTATACTGCCCCAGTGCATTAATAGAGCTATAGCTTCAGAAATATTGGTCTCCTCCCACTTGGATGGATGGATATGCCTCTGCTATCTGGCCACTTCAGCGCTTCTATGTAGCGTATTTTTTGAAGGGTTGAAGCTGTCCTACCACGGAGGGAGGTCAGTGTTTCAGGGCACATTCACACTGCTCTCGGCTCATTGCCAGACTTCAGTTAAGTCCTTGCAGCGCCTCATGGACAAGCGGGTCAACACATAAGGATATGTTTTGCAGATTGCTTTGGATAGGATCGGATCTCTTTGATTCAACTCCCTCACTTGTATTTATGGGTTTGTTTGTCTTTGCAGTAAAAGTGGTGTATGGCCACACATAAATGCTATTTAATTACACAAACTCATGTTGCACTTTTCCAACGTCATATAATTACACAGGCTCATGGTGTACCTTTCTGACCTCTTTCAACTAGACACTGGTGAAGCCCTCCACGGTGAGGATATTGGTAGGGTGTCAAGCATAGCGCAACAGCCATAAATGCATTCCTGGTGAGGACATTGATAGGCAGTTGTGTATAATGCGACTTTTTGGAAGCTTTTTCGGTGGGTTTTTCTGGTCAAAATCTGGTAGCAATTTATTGGAATCGCAAGTTTGATAGCTAGTTTCTGCACAATCAAAGCATCCCAGGGGTTTTTCACGGTGCTGAATCCAAATATGCAGTTAAAAAACCATTTTAACTGCAACAAATCAAGATTTAACCTCAATCTCTTCCACCGGATTCCATCGCCGAAATCTCCAAAAAGTCGCATTATAAACAACTCCCATTGATAGAGTGTCAAGCATAAATAAGTTCACATTCTTTGAACCTGGTCTGCAAACACATCGCTTCCAAATTGATTTCGTAACTTGAATAACATGGCCGTTTAACAGTACATATCACAACAGATGCTCTAACTGATCCATTCCTCAGACAAGGAAATCATAAATAGTTCGAGGAAATCGGATTATCTCAAAGAGCCCCAAGTGTGAATGGGCTTCAAATTGTAGAACTATCTTGCGTGCAGAGTTGTGAACGTGTTACATGGTGCTGGTCTAGCCGTTTAAAATCTTTGCTTTAGGATTCTCCTCATATGATTATACATTCCACAATGTAGGTTGGATACTTGCCTAAGGGAAACACATCACATTATGAAGGAGGGCTTCACTGTTCACAATCTCTGAAAATGAAGATGTGATCTACGTGAAAGCCGTCAAAAACACTCTTGGGTTATTAGATTTATAAAGCACTACATGTTTTTGCTTTATTTGATTTATAAAGCACCACATGTTTTTAGTAAAGTTGTGTAAATGTTAAATGTTATTGGTATTCCCTTATCAAAATTTTATTATGTAATATATTATGTTGATAATTGTGTTTATTTTAAAATAGAGTTTTTACAATTATAATTTAATGATGGTAGGGTTTTAACCTCCACATAATATTGTAGAATATTTATAATAATAATCATATTATTAAAAATTGAGATTTATCTAAAAAATAGTTATTTCATTTTCCGTTTTTTAATTAAATTAATCAATTAAAAAAATGTTATATGAACATGTGTCATATGAATATGAGTGATGGTTTTTTTGGCATGTGGTGCTAGTAACCCAAGGTATTGGTTCATAGTATTAAGAATTTCCATGATAAAGTGGGGTGAATTTCCATGGCTAAGAATCTTGCTACTTGTTTTTTATTAAATGTATATATGTTTAAAATACTTATTAATTTTTTTATAACTAGCGATTACACCTCATGTTAAAAAGGGAAAGTCAGAAGACGATAGCATATGGAAGAGTTTTATTAATGAAGGTTGTTGGTTGAAGCAAGTAGCTATAGTTGAAAGGTGCAATGGTGAAGTTTTGCATTCCAAAAACTTGTGCAACATGTATATTTTGTGATGCCAATATTTGCAAAATAAAATGTGTCTTCGGCTTCAAAGTTTATCCATACCATAATCCACCCGAAGATAAAACAAATACTTAAGAAAGAACTTCTTTTAAGTCTTGCTTGCAAATTGATAGGTTTTCAATGTGCTTGACATTTTCCATGAGCAAATTGTTAATTTACAAAAAGGATGTCAAAATAATATGAAAAGATTACATATCCCTACTTTGGAAACAATGGAATCTTGCAAGTGTAATGGATGAACAATAAAGGCTTGACAGTAACAAAATCTAGGTCATATGAATATATGTTGTCATATCTATTTCCTACAAACACTATATTTGATTTGTCTCCCACTAATATTACTAGGAAAATCCCCACAAGCATATTTAGTATGAGCCATCTGTGGTTGTTGAATTTATCTTGGAATCAATTGAAAGGGAGAATACTTGCAACTCTTAGTCAAATGTCTACTTTGGAGTAGTTGGATTCGGCCCATAAAATTTGAGTGGACCAATTCCCGAGGAGCTTTCTAAATTACATGAGTTGAGTGTTCCAGATGTTTCATCAAACACCCTATGTGGGCAAATCCCAATTGGGACACAATTCCCCAATAGATGCTTATAGAGTCGTCCTTTTGATTCATGTAATGAAAGTGAAATACAAGTAAGTCAAGGTGATAATGCTAGTAAGAGTGGTAATGTAAGAGTGGGATGGTTAAGTCAAATAGATGAAAATATGTCATTGATAGCATTTATGTGTGGCCATTTACCACTTTTACTGCTAGGACAAACAAACTCATAAATACACGTGAGGAAGTTGAATCAAAGTGTTATGCAACCAACTCACAAATAGATAGATCAACGACTTAGAAATTATCTTCTTTAACGAGGAAACCTCCTTTACATTACATAAATGAACAATTCTTGGATGATATACATGACAAGATCTTTGTATATATGCGGTTTAAGGGGTCACAATATAACCAAAGCCTACATAACAATAATAATGTAAAGACATAATAATAACAATAGTGAGTTTCTATGAGATACAACAATAACAATAAAGGAGATACACTAGTAATATAGGGACCTGATATGACCCTCTCCTTAGAAAAAGTGTTGTCCTCAACGCTTGAGTAGTTATGGATGCTTCTGTATAAAATTCAGGATGCTTTGATACCAAATGTTATGTAACCAACTCACAAATAGATAGATCAACGACTTAGAAATTATCCTCTTCGAAGGGGGAACCTTATTTACATTACATAAATGAACAATTCTTGGATGATACAAATGACAATACCTCCTTTGTATATATAGGGGTCTAAGGGATCACAATATAATCAGAGCCAGCATAACAATAATAATGTAAGGGCACAACAATAACAATACTGGACTTCTATGTGATACAACAATAACAATATGGGGGCTACATGGGCACAACAATAACAATAAGGGGGATACACTAGTAATATAGGAACCTAACACAGAGAGATCCACTCTTATCCAAAGTGTTAGTGTTGGCTTGAGGGGGTCTGGACCCAGGTTCAAAGTTAGTTGCACCAACCAACAAAACCCTACACTACCGGCTCTTTTGGCAATAACCCTTGTAACGCAGGTTGCAGTCTCACCCGAGGCAGTATTGTTGGATGATAGAACCAGGTTTCTGCACCCAGAGGTTCGTGTGATGGGTTTTTGCTACTTCTAGGGCTTTATTCTGACCTTCGTGACCCTAACCCTTGAAACGCAAAAATTATAGTAATTTACCGAAAACGGATTCTAACTCTGTGCCAGTTTCTTTAAACATTCATAACATCAAGTAAACTAACAGATCTACCACTTTGTCGCATCTATTAAGTGTTTCTTATGATAAATGTAGAAAACAAAGCGAATACACAGAAAGTGCAGAAGTAAACATAAAGGCACAGATACACAGATATTACTCCAAAATAGCCTTTATTAGCTTCAAATCTTCTGTTACAGAGTCTTTCTTGCCCACGCATTCAGCTGCATGGGCCCGCGCACACAACTGCAGGAACCTTCCACTTCGCTTAAGTACAGAAAACATACTCTTTTGACTTAGATCACTTGCCCATACATAGATATTACATTCATTGATTATCTCCTATAACACTATGACTCCTTTTTATACCATCTTTCTTGGCGGGTCACAAAACAACTTAACTCCTAATACACTAAGGGGCTTTGACCTTCCTAAAGCCCCTTTGACTTCTAACGACCTTCGCGCTTCGCTCCTCAAAATGCGGAGACTTTACAAAAATAACAAAAACTATTACAAAATTGACCCTAGGGGACCTTGTCCCAATAGGCCCCCAACACAAAGTCGTGACTCGTCCTCGAGTCACTTTGTTGGTGGTGCCTCGATCTTCACCTACAACTCACTAAATTCAATCTTTAACACTTGCAGATCTATTGTCCCCTGCGGAACAGCCTGACGGACTTCTTCAACCAATTTTTCTGTGGTTGGGCCTTTGACTACAAGGCCCACAGTCCTCTGTGTCTACTGCACCACTTTCAACTTGCTTTGTACCGATAGTGTCAGTTGATTTGCCTCATCCGCCCAGGGCTGTGTCCTTGAAGATATGATTTCTTCCTTGTGACATAGCTCATCGATATTGCCTTCCTGTAATTTGGTGAACCTTTGCACTGGTGCTAAGGTTCGCGCTGTAGACCTGATCTCATTGAACTGCCTCTGCTTTTCCCAGATATCAGCTTCAATCTTCTGCAGAGTTGGATCCTCCTGCAGTGAGGTCCATAGTTCCATGGCTTGTTCAAACAATTGAGTGTAGCCCTTGACTGCAACTTCTAAGGTAGCCATTTCTTCCTTAATAGCAACCTCATGCTACTCTCTGACTTCTGGAGGAGTGGTTGGCTGCAGCTTGAGTTGGAGCTCAGAGATTTGCAGTTGCAGCTCAAATCTAACTTTGCCAATTTCTTCCTTCGACTCCCTTACATCAACAACTAGCTTTTGAATCTTCTCAGCAAGGGTCGTTTTCGCTGTAATCTGGAGCTCGGGAAGCTCACTATAGGCCTGCGCTATCGCTGCTTCAAGCTGCTGACTTCGCACCATTACTTCCTCCCTTTCCTTAAGGGCTTGCGCCTTTTCTTCGAACATCTATTGATTGTTGGTTTTGACCTTGTTGATGATCAACAGTGCGTGTTGTTCCCAAATTTTGAGCTCATCTAACACCCCTTGATGCAACTCGTGCAGAGTCTGAATAGGAAGCGTTGCCAGATTCATACTCAAGTCCTTCATGTGTAAGAGGTGTGCCTTGCCTTCTACTGAATTGACGTGCACGAACCCCTCTGGTAACTACATTGTGCGGAGGTCTACGGTGAGTTCTGTTGCTAAGTCTGACTCGCTCGCTTGTGTCAGGCTCACCTGTCCCACGCTCGCTTGAATAATACTTGTTTGAACCTACAATTCCTGCAGGCCCTACTGCACCTTACCGAGCATTTGTTGGTATTGTTCTTCGATGTGGTCCCAAATATTCTCCGTGGTGTTGCGGATCACATCGCTGATTTCGTCGAAGCCCCCCTCTGTGAGGACCAAGGGCGTCACAGGGGCTGTCCTGTTTGATTTATGTTTTTTGCGCGACCTTGTCGAACTCCTTTTCTACCTTTTCTTGAAGAATGAAGGGGGACTCCAAGCCTGCGCCCCCTTCCTCTTCTTCCTTTGTCTCTTCCTCCACATTTGTACACTTTGTTTCTGACTCACCGAGGTCAATGGTAGCCTGCGACGTAGTATTTTCTTTTGTTGCTTCTTTTTCCTTGGCAACAACTTCTTTCTCCTTTGTAGCAGCTTCTTTCTGTCGTGCAACCTTTTCTTTTGTCACGACCTTCTCTTTAGCAGAAGCCTTTTGTGATTTCTTCTTCTTTTCAGTTGATGTCGTTGTTGTGGTCTGCGCTACTTCACCTTCAGCAGCCTTACTAGTTCCCGCATTGGCATTAGAGGGGGTGAGCCACTCACATGGCCACTTACTCACAACCCATAAAATATCGTTCTCGATGACTAGGTATGGCAACTTGTGCCATGTGCCCTTGGCATCTTTCTTTGCACAGATTTGCAGATTATGGAAATCTGCCTTGAAATCTGTGACATTGAGACACTGTGCGTGCAAACTTGGTGATAACCATGGCTGCTGACTCAAATAACACCTAGAAGATCTTCGTCTCCATGACACACTCGGGTCGGGGTCTTTAGTCCCCCACAGTGAAGTGAACTTCGCGGCCTCAGGTAGATCCGAACCCTATTGAGGGAACTGACTCTCTTTGGGCATCCTCCAGGCCACCAACGCGATCAACAACAACAACCACGTGTAGTGGAATGCCTTGCCCTCATCCTGGGCTTCTCTGCAGTCCTTCAAAAATTCATGACACAAATATTGAGCCCAGTTATACTGGAACTCTTTTGGCACACTTCATAGCCAAAGAGACTACTGGCGCCGACACTTCATCAATGCAGCACTTCCTCATGATCTTGTCAGCCAAGATTTGTGCGGTGAATTGCACCGCGCCATCAGATATGGAACTTATAGCATATCCTCACGACTTCTTCAACAACATGAAGTTGCTCTTCATTTGATCTGCCAACTTCTTCTCCTGCGACTTTCCTACGAAAGCCTCCGCAGGGTCCAATCCTTGGTAAGGCAACAAGGTTATTATGTGGACCAACATATTAGTGATCCGGATGGACCCTCCCAACTAGAGGCACCCATTATGCACCAGTGTCAACAATTGGCACACACAAACTGTATTAATAGTGGTGCGACTAAAATGCAGCACCCATAACATATTTAGGAGCCCTGCGTACCCAACGCCAGCCACCCATTTCATCAGGTCAAGCCACGTGACGTTCGACTCTTCATAGTATACCTTCTTCAGGTACTTGCTCCGTGCCAACTGTGGGAACTTCACATGGTCCCCCAGGTCCCAATCCTCCATTTTCAAGTATGGTATCCGGGCCAACAAATTGCCCTCAAACAACACATTCTCTGGCAGCAAAGGTGTGGAGACCATGAACTTCGCTGAATCCGGGTCTTTGGGCACTTTAGCCGTGGATTTTCTTGGTGGTATATATGGCGGTAGCTGAGTTATTGGCTCAGCCTCCTCTGCATCAATCTCATCTATTCCTCCGTGCAGTTCTTCCTCATCCAGGGCCAGGGGCTCTGTCGGTTGTTTAGACCTATCTATCTTTCCCTTCTGGCGGATTTTTGTCGGATTTTTATGTGGTGATTGCTGCATTGGTGCTTGCTGAGGCTTCTTCTGCTTCTTATCTCCTGTCGTGGAAGCATATAGCTTAGGCTGTGGCGGCCTAGGTGTTGTAGTAGGCAACCTTGTAGGTACATGTTGGGTTGGCTTCGTATCAGGGAAAGTTGCAGTGATTTTCTCGATGAATATCTCACGCTGCCAATCGGTTAAATTTGCGAATCTCGGCTGTGAAATCTGCTCCTTAATTCTTTCGCAATCTTCGTCAGACATACAACACTTCTCTTGGCGCAAACTCAGGCACAAAAGGTTAAGGCAAATTCTCAGGAAGCAAAGTGTTCGAATGTGGAGTAGGATGCCATATTTATAGCTCAATTTGAATTTAAATCCATCCGTTCCCCCCAAATCCTTGTCATTAATGCGTCTTTGGCAGTCGATTTCCAAAGATATGGTCCATAAATGCTCTCCCCCTGCACCCTTTAACGAGAAAATTGCCATCCAGTTAGCTACAGTGCTTTTGCTGGTCAAGCTGCATGGGACCCACCATCCTAGCACATCTCCTTCGTCACATCTCTCCTCTACGCGTTGCCTTCGTCACGCAACCCATTCGCTTCGCCCAACCTTCATTTTGGCAGGGTAGTTTATAGTCTCGCGCTCCTTTGCAACTGCCTGGAGCACTAAGACTATCCCGCATCCATATAGTCGTTGCGCAGGGGCAGGATCACTCCTATACAACTTTCACTGACTCCCATTGACTTTTCCCATAAACAACTCCCCATTCAGCTTCGCAAGCTGAACTGCACCTCCATCCGTAATCTCCTTAATAATATATGGCCCCAACCAATGCATTTGGAACTTCCCCGGAAACTTCGTGAACTTACTGTCATATAGTAATACCAAATCTCCATTCTTAAAGGTGCACTGTTTGATATGACGATCATGCTAAGCCTTTTCGCGATCCTTCTACACATGCTGATGAAAACTTGCCAAGAATCGATCTTCCTCCAACTCAACTAGTTGTGCGAGGCATTCCTCCATGGTATCTCGATCGACCATGTCTGTCACTACAACGATCTGTAAATTGGACACTATGTATTCCATCAACATTACAACTTCTTGTCCATAAACCAGTCTAAACGATGTTTGTCCTGTCAACTTATACGCCCATAGGACAGATGGTATGCGCACATCCCAATCAATTCGCCTTGCATTGCAAATCTTTGTTAAGGCGTTCTCTAGGGTGTTGTTAAATGCTTCCATTGTGTCATTCACTTGAGGATGATACAACATACTCTTTTGGTGATACATCTAGAATTCTTTGAGCAAAGAAAAAATTGTTTCATTTAAGAAGTACGAACCTCTATCGCTCATCAAGATCTTAGGGCGGCGGAATTGAGACATGATATATTCAAAAATAAACTTTGTAGTTGTTGTTGTGCTACAATCCTTTATAGGCTGTCTCAGCCTACCTGGTTAAATAATCAGTCGCTGTAATGATATATCTGGCTGCTGTTTTCTTTTCTAATGGCTGAATTGGTCCCACGAAGTTTATCGCTCATTTATCAAACACTTGTAATGACACTTGTGGGTTCAAGGGAAATTCATCCCTTCGTGATAGTCTCCTTGTTCTCTAACAGACATCATATGCCCTGCAATAGACCTTGGATCCTTTTGCACAGTCGGCCACCATGGTCTTGCTCATAGAACCTTATGCGCAGTTGCTCTTCCTGCATAATGTCCTCCCGCAACCCCTCCATGCGCTTTAGCGAGGATACTTTATCGTTCATACTTCGAGACATACCTACGCAATATTTCATCGGATCTCATTTTATATAAATGTCTGGTGATAATAGAGAAATCTGCAGCCCGAACCACCAACTCTTTCCTCTGCTGCGTGGAATACCCTTCAGAGGTTGTACCCGTGGATAAGAACTGGATTATATTAGCAAAATGGTTGTCCGTAACGCTCACAAAAAAGAGTTGTGCATCAGGAAATTCTTCCTCCAAATTCGTCGGTTCATTGCCATTCTCAATCCGCTAGAGGTGATTTGGTCCAGTGTTTAGTCACCATGGCTTCATAATTACCTCAAAGTCATATTCTTGAAAGAGAAACAACCATCTACATATTCCCCCTCCCAACACAAGCTTGTTGACCAGCTACTTCAAAGCACAATGGTCTGTGTACATCTTGAAGTGCGCACCCAACAAGTAGTGCCTGAATTTCTGTAGTGCATACACCATCGCTAATCCTTCGCCCTCCGTGGTTGAATAATTCTTTTCTGCCTTGGATAACTTTCTACTCGCAAATGCTATCAGATGGTCTATCACCTTCGCCTAGTTGGGTCAACACAACTCCTAGTGCTATGCAGGATGCATCTACATGTACATGGAACTCCTTCCAGTCAGGGAACACTAAAATGGGTGAGATGACCATCTTTTCCTTCAAAACATCCAAACTTTTATGGCAATCATCGTCCTAACAAAACGTCGCATCTTTGGTCATCAATTTTTCCATGGGCGTCGTGATCTGTGTCAAGTGTTGCTCTGTGCGTGTGTGTGTTCTCCAACTAACCCCAAGCCTTCCTTTATAATATTTCTCGGCTGTGATATAATCTCTAATCAATGAATAAGATTAAATTAGACTTGCTTGAACTCACACTTGTTTGCTTTCACGCTCGCTTGATGCTTGCTTCAATCAGTGTTAGGCTCGCTTGATGTTGTGAACTTTGCACTTGTTTGAACTCACTCTCTTGATTAAAGAAGGGTGTCTAATACTATCGAAAATGCACCCAAGAGAAGGCTTACAATGGTTGGAATGATAGGTTGAAATGAATTTGATGACTCAATTAAAAACAATTGACTCACTTGACTCTTTAACAATTCAAAGCTTGGGTGTCGGATTCAACCGAGAATGCACCCTTACAATTCAACTCAATTTGATTTGAATTTGATTACAAGTTAACTTACAAAAAATAATCTTATTTGCAAGTTACAATTTTTTTTGTTTTGACTCTTACAAAAAAGTTGCAAGTGCATTGTCCAAAAGTTGATGTAGTTGATTGTCGATGTAGATGACAATTTCATTAACTTGATTCCCTTGATTAAATGATGTTGAATTACATGTTGATGCAAAATCGTTTTGAACACTGATGATGGTAAATTGATATCTTTGACTATGTGTTGCAACTTCTTGATTGCTTGCGCTTTTCTTATTTATGCTTGATTACATGAGCTTGAAGAGAATTTATTATGTGCATGCATTTGTTTAATTTGTTGTGTACTCCATGTGTATATTTTTACAAAGATAGTGTCAAAACTAGACACAAAAACATAAGCAACATCAAGAATCATGTGCCATCACAAGCATACTCACGGTGCACCTAAGATCCCCTTATTCAATTTCCGACGGATCTAGGACACGATCACCATCAAAAAATTATATTTTTATGAAGTATTGAGTACATAAGCAATCGACCTCACCCTTATAACTCCAAAATTTCAAAAATCACATATTACTCTAAAAAAGCACTTATCACTCAAAAAATATTACAAAATATACACCTTATCACTCCAAAATTATTATTCTCATTACAATCAACTATTTCTAAAAGGTGACTCACTCTTTAACCCTAAATAACACCAAATTTCTTTTATTTTTTATTTTTATTTTTTAATCTTTCTCAACACAATAAGATGATCCTAATTTTCTTTTTTTACTTTCAATGGATAAAATTAATTTTGATGGAAGATCAATCCACTCCATATCTTCATCATAAAATCAAATCAATATTTTTGATATTGTTTCTAATTTTGGATGCACTAACCATGTTTAACGGTGAGTTTCGGGTGAAACCCACGAGATGAGGGTTCAAATCTCATTGAATATATATTTGACCTATTGTGTCTTGGCTAGAAGAGTGGGCGACCCCATAGAGGATGTCTCGGCTCTTGTTGAGGCATAAGTTTCCTGCTATTGTGAGGCTTGCAGGTTGTTGCATGTAACCTAGGTTTATAGTGGCAGCCAGTGAGATTTGACCCTGGGTGATAACTCTCGCCAATTACCAATTATCCTAGATTCAAAAAAAAAAATTTATATAAAAAACCATACCATATTCACGACAACTGTCATAGGTATTAAATAGTCGTGGCAATGTGCACTGTAAATCTCAGCGTCTTTGCCGAAAGATCAAATCTCAGTTTGAGTCATCTGGTGCAAGCCTAGCGTCGACAACGAAAGCCGAATCCTAAAGGACTTATATCTATTGACATCACATGAAACTTAAAATTACATGATTAGATCAGACACTGGCCATTCCCAACGCATTCACTACCATGTTCAAAAGGTGATTTTCATTCTATAGAATTCCATTGAAGGATTCGAGCAACGTAACCCCAAAGGGGCGATTTCCCTTGTGATCTACCTTCACCTCTTTGACCGCTCCTTGATCACATTATTGGTGGACTTATACTCGCTAACACAATCCAGAAACCAATTCAATCATTGATCAAATTCAACGCAGAGTACACACAGAGAAAACTTCCTTTCTCCCAACGTAATTTCTGAAAATGTAGTTTCCAGATCGGTGCCCAGAAAATATTATCTCAATGCAAATGGAAAGTGAGACCACGCCCCTTTGAATTTCAATTCCATAACAGACTCATGCTCTTTTTCCTAGCGAAATTCCTGTCTAACATGCAAGTCTAGGGTCCATCGTTTTGGCAACACCTCGGTCAACATTTCTGTTGGATTCTCTTTCACTGCCAACGCCAAAGTACAAGCTCAGATCGTATTCAATCCTTCGTGTAAGTATTACACAATGCATAGCTATCTCCAAGCTCATGCAGTTGAACCTTTGACTTGTCAAATGCACACAGATAAAACCATATCAATTAATCACAATTTCATTCCATCATTTTGGGGAAAAATAGAAGGGAATTTTTTATCAAGTTCTACATGGTGAACTTGACTTCGCATCAAACCCATGGCCTCTTGATTCTACAATTCTCTTTCGGTTGAAGCAATTCTTAGCAATGAAGATGAAATTGCTGATCTTTCCAGTCAAACCTTGCCTTGCACGCTGTTATGGGAGCATTTTACCGTGCACATGTTATAGAAGGAACCAGGAAGAAAACGATGATTCTCCTAGGAAGCGCACTGCAATCCATCAACTCGGAAGTGGTTTATTTTTTGGTAATATTTACACTTTCAAATCGATGCTCTTGTCATCATCAATTAAATGCTCTTTGTTCTTCACAAACTTGTAGTCAGATGGAAACCACCCTTTATATTTATGGCCGATTTGGGCGAGGAAGCAAGAAAATTGAAGAAATGGGCATCGGCAGAGAAATTGAAAATGGCGACAGAACCTTAATTATTCACGACCATGAGAACCTACCTGATTCCTTAGCAGGCTACTGGAAGTGGGATTTCTCTCTGGTTCTGGCTCAATGGCTACTCATGCCCTCATGGCCGCCCGACTTCTTCACGGGCAAGAGGGTCGTAGAACTGGGCACCGACACTGGCATTCTGGGCCTCGATCATTCTAAATTAGCACTCGATTTCAATGTCAGAAGGATTTCATTTCAACCCAAACCGAGTAATTTTTCATTTGCTTCTTCAAAATCATCTTCCTGATTTCATTCAAAACTCAATGCCGTTAGCGTGTCTGCAACTCCTGAATCCTTCTTTACTTCCTGATTTCATTCAAAACTCAATGTTGTTAGCGTGTCTACAACCCTTGAATCCTTCTTGATCACAGTGGTAGTTGAAACACTGATAAATAAGACAGATTTATTGGAAGGAGAGGCGGAGGCAGTGCTTGATCATCTACTGCATGAAGGAGCAAACAATGCTCAGATCAACGCTTTGCTTGTCCTGCTTAGGGCCAAAGGAGAGACATATGAAGAGAAAGGAAATCTTTCAAGTTCCTCTGCATGTGGAAGTGCAGAGGTGCTGCAATGGTCGTCAATGGCGACCCCACCTTCTGCTGTGGTCGACAGCGCGTCGAAAATACTTAAACATTTCTCGCACACCTTCTGTCAACACGTCTGGAAAGCAGATAAGAAAGAAACTCCGTCCCTTGCTTCCACGGTGTTGTCAACACTCTCTCCTTACAATCAACTCATTTAGACAAACAAATGATCCAACGAGGAAATCCACCACATTGCCACTACATCCATTCGATCATTCCTTTAAGCACATCACAACACAAATTTCAAACTCTGAATCCAAGATCTCAGGAAGGATTTAAACAAAATAAACACACTAAATTATCACAGACATAAACAAGAGAGACATGGCGGAAAAGGCCTTAGATCCTCATTGTATTCCTCTCATCCTTATTATTAAAATAATGTGTATAATACAAATATAGATATAAGAGGATATTTGTTTCAAGATAGTGTGTCTATTTTAAAATAATGTGTATAATACAAATATAGATATAAGAGGATATTTGTTTCAAGATAGTGTGTCTATTTTGGACACTTTGGTTGAGCAAATATCTCAACCATACACTAATCTAGGAGCCTAAATAGTTGGAGAGAATCTCTCAACCAACTACACCTAAATTTACTCCTAACTTTAAGGAACAAACTCAATCTAGATATTTAGGAATTAAATCCAACTTTCATGATTTTAAATAATTTAATATTTTTGGACTTACAATTGTTTTTAATGTGAGAGTGAGGCTAACAACTTAGGCACCATTAAAAATAATTAATTATTTGAATAGCATGCACTCTGGGTGGAATTTCTGGGTCTTGGAAATCTCATGTGTTCTAGCCCCTCCACAAAATTTCAGAGCTAGATCACATCCGATGCTACCCAAAAATCAACACTCCCTCTTAGTGAGGAATGTTCTCTAGCAATACTTCCCAGCAGAAGTATACATTGATCTATGACATTGGTCCTCTGCGATGTTGATGCTTGACCTGCTACCCTCCATTCATTGCGGTGCTGCAATATGTACTGCTGCCCATGACACTTCCACTATCGATGATGCATCCGTACTACAACTCCCTCTCAATATGTTGCATCATGTTGCCCATAGCACTGCCACTACAAATCAGTTGCTGAGAAGTAAGCAACTGAAAAGCCACCCAAAAGCTGACATGTTGGTCAGTCTGGATGCCCCTTGACACTGAAGCTACTTCTGTTGCTAATATATGTTGCCCCTCTGATGCTACTGCATTGTTGTTGTATTTGCTTTGTGCCTTCCGCACTGCTGCAACACTCCACTGCGCTAGTTCAGACTTTGGTACTCTAGCTTTGCCACTGTTTCTCCATCATCCCTCGCACCAACTAACTCCCGTCATTCTGTTACTGTCATTAAGGCTCCTGTAACTGTATGTGATCCAAGAGTTTGGGCACCTCAAGGATCCTTCCCTTTACTTCATTGTAGCTCCAACTACAGCTCTATATCACCCCACTTCTTTTCTAGAGGTGCATGAGCACTCATGGTGCAATCATCACCGTCCTCTTTGTCAGCTTGCACTGGAGCAACCTTTGAGTTAGACTTCTCTTCTTTGCCCTTCTTCTTCTTAGGGCACTGCATGGTGAAATGACCCATCTCTCCACACCTGAAGCATCTGACTTTGGATATGTTCTTCTTCTTTCATTTCTGTTGCCCTTGCTGTCCCGCTGGTGTGAGATCCGCATCCTCCTCTTCCTCCTTCTTGATTCTGATCCCTTTGCATATGCTTCCCGCCTTGGTCCATCATCTGATCTCTTCCTGTCGAAGAGATTTCCACATATCCTCCCAACTCGGAAGAGAATCCCTGCCCAAGATGCTTTGGACAAAGGTTTGTCAGTCTTCAATGACTGCGTTCATTGCAGTCCTGACCATAAATTCAGCATCTGGTGTAGCCCCTACGAAAGTTAGCCGGTCACAGATCCTTTGCGATTTGAGAAGGAAGGGACGATTTCTTCTCCCTTCTGCTACTGAAACTGTCTCAGCTGACCCTCAAGCAACATCTTTCGCTGAACGGAAGTTTCTTCGTACAATGTGGTCAAGGCCTCCCACATTTCCCTTGCTATGTCCTTCTCAGCCATATGTGGGATCACATGATCCTTGACCCCGTCCAAAATCATGAACTTTGCTTTTGCCTGAGCCTCCTCGTACTTTTTGAGAAGATCAACATCAACCAGAACAACAACCAATTTCAAGGCATAATCTTTGATGCGATGTTTATCCAAAAGTGCGAGGATCTTGGCCTTCTAGATGACGAAGTTGGATGCTCCATCCAATTTGTCCTGATCTCTCGGTTCGTTAACAACCATCTCTCCTCAAATGAATGTGGAATTGGTTCTCTTCTCCCTCTTTTGTTGCTGCCCCAGAAAAACTCAGATCTTGATTTCTTTGGCGCTAGAAATCCTCTAAGGAACAAGCTCCCTCTAAATTTCGATATCCTTCACATAAATCCTTCTGCCAACCACTGTCGAACCACTCCTCTCTAATCTCTCTTTGCTGCAACTCAACACTGGATCTAGATTTATTGACAAGAAATATTCTAAGGAATTAATTCCCTGTACTTTACTTCTACCCCACTAGGTACCATTTTGCACCAACAGAATCAACACCCCACCAACAGTTCCTGATAAAATTTGCGCTACACCCCTAGCCACAACAACAAGAAAACTGAGACTCAACAGTCTCTACGTTGGCCCAGTAACCACTGCACTGCCCTATGCAACAACAATGTCACCCAATCAAGCTAATGCAGGATCTGCATGAGCCTTCCTTGTTGACTGCATCACCTCTCCTTTGCTCTCTTGGCTTGAAACTGCGCTGTCTCTCGGGACAGCTATCTTCACACACAGATTTTTCCTCTATCCTTTCTTTGTTGGCTTCAGTCCTCCTTGATCTACAATCCCTCTGATACCATGTGAAAATTTATGAATCTAACAAATCAGAAATCCTACTGCAGTAAATTGATTTGCATTACCTACTTGTGTTCTTCATTTTAACAAGTTATTTTCATAATTATTCAGAAAATATTAATGCAAATACATTACAGCCTACACCAATATACAGATCAAGTACTGAAAAATAAATGAGACAACCACACAAAGGACACACTTATTTTTGGACTAAACGTCCTTGGAAAAACCCAATGTGGGAAAACCGGTGCAACAGATATGAGGGTTTTATTATTATGCAGATTTTTGAATACAACTAGGGTGCCAAATCCGGCTCACCCAACAGAGAATAAACCTGGCAGAAGTACCTCTATCTGGAGACAAATATTTTGGCGGATCCAACAACTGGATGAACAAACCCCACAGGTGACTACGTTGTCCCCAGTGTTGTGCAGCGATGGCTGCTCCCAGCTCTGCGCTGGGACTGCATCACCCTCCTAGTGAGCCTTCCCAACTCAGAAATCAACCTACTGAATTGATGCCTGATTTGCTTCACAAAAACCCCAATGTTGCCTCTATGTGACTACGTCACCCTCCTAGAGCTGTGTTGTCTCTCCCTCGTGCTGCACTACCTCTCTGCTATGTATTCTCGGCCTTGGACGAAATTCCCACTGCGAAACTGCCCCTCTCTGCACTAGAATCTTACTCTGAAATTCTCAGCAAACCACGCCCCCAAATTTTGATCTAGCTTGAGTGTTGCTCTCTCTGTGCGTGTTCTCCAACTGACCCCAAGCCTTCCTTTATACTTTTCCTGTTGAGAAATCAATGATCATGATTTAATCTCTAATCAACAACTAAGATTAAATTAGACTTGATCCTCGTCACTTAGAAGCTTCTCACCCATATTTACATTAATTTACTTTAATTATTTTAATTTCCTAAGTTTTAACTTAGGCACCATTATAAAAATTTAATTATTTAAATAACATGCACTCCGGGTGGAATTTCTCCAAACAATTTCCGGGTCTTGGAGATCTCATGTGTTGTAGCCCCTCCATAAAATTTCGGGCACATCCAATGCTACCAAAAATCAATAGATCTTGGGGGGGAGGCCCCCAAGGTCATGTTGGTTGTGTTTTGTCAGTTTCACTTTGTTAGATGTAGATGGGGATTTGAATCAAATCATAGTAGCCTCTCGTCACAGGTTTACCCCGGCAGACCGATTAACTTAGGTAAATGTGGGAGGAGGGTATTACACACACACACACATGATAATATATGCATATGCAAAAATTTTCAAAATGTTGGTGTGTAAAGGCCAACTTCTTAGTATTCCAATAGCGGAAATATCCACAACCCCACACAATCTTCATGAATTCATTGTAGATTCAAAATGAAAATATGTAATCAATATCTATAATTGTACTTCACTTGCTTATCGACTATACCTTTGCATAGGCCTATCTTTGGCGTGTTTCTAGTCACATGATGGACTTCAACGTTGGGTCAAACTATAATTTTTTTATCAAACTTGAACCTAGTTGATTTTTTCATCAAGAGGTTATCAACTTGAAGCAACAAATGAAAATAGAAAATGACAATAATGTAATGATTTTTTTATTTTATTTTATTTTTGCGTCTGAGGCCTGGATGGGTCTGGGGTCGGTTATAGAGTCTGACGTCTGTTGGAAATCTTCTAGCCCAGAGGGGCATGTATGGGGAGTCGGGATTATCACCTAGCATCTGGTCTGTAAATTTTTTGAAAGATTCATTTAATTCTTGGTGTCAGAGGCTTGGTTGGGCCTGGAGTCGGTTAGAGAGTCTGGGAGAAGTAATGCATTTGAGCCATTTGAAGGATATGGTGAAAGTAGGGTCTTCTGCTAGCCCAAAGGCAAAGGCCGAGGGTGTTGGGGTTCTTTGTGATTTCATTCCTCAAAACAGGAAATGGGAAACAAAATTGTCTCCCATAGGAAAGAGATGAATGGTAAAGCCTGCATTTGGCATTTGGATGGTAAAGATTTTATTAAACCATCTGTGTGCACTACCATTTTAGGTCTGCCTAAACTGCAAACTCCTCTAGCTCCGACACTGTTGGTTCTCGCTACGGTGAGGGCACGGGAGGTACCGCAATCGTTGGGAGACCTAGTCTACGACAACATGGTGAAGGTAGAGGTTAGCGGGGGGAAGTGAGGGTGTCGTTGTGACAAAAATCAGAACAACAGGGAAGTGAAAGCATCGCTGGCTTTGCCTAGCAAGTGCCAATGTAAAAGAGGAAGGAAAACAGGGGAGGAGAACATGCAAAATCTCATGCATGCTTACAGTGTTGGATCCTCGACACAAGTGAAGTTTGTAATCTCGTCATGGGAGGCAAAATTGAATGCCAAGGCGACAGCAAAACCGATTCCAATAGAACACTGAGAACTTTTGGTAATGGACCCTAGACACACTCGCGGAAGGCTTACTTTGTTCAAATAATCAGTCCAACTATATTGGGTAATGAAGAGCTTACTGGTGAGAGCCATGTCGACAACCTAGAACTTGGATGGCCCCTAGTAAACCTAGCAATACGAATTGAGCCTCAAGGACATTCAACGTGAATTACAGGTAGTACAGGTACAATAGTACCATCAAAATGTCCGCCTTGGCCACATGTAAAAACAACTACAAAGTCTGCAAAAAAATGAAATTCTGGGGTCGAGTGCGAAGGACCTTGCCCCGGTAGAATTGTCTGATGATTGATTACTAGGAATTCATGATATTTCTAAATGTTTATGATGTTTTTTTGTTGTTTTTATGATTTGGTCGGATAGAATTTTACATTGTCAATAGTACATATAAATGGGTGATAAATATGGTAGCCTATAAATCTTGGATGGACATACTCAAACTGTTTATGTTTTTTTTGGATGGCTTATGATGCTAATCGGTGGTCAACAAACCTGGTTTCCTTCAGGCAAGTTGAGGCCACTGGACATATATTCTATAACTTGCTTTACATATGATTAATAGAAAGGTACTGCCAATCTTACACAAAAACAAAAGAAATGTAATGATTTCTTTTTATTGATATCCCTCAAGGATGTAATTTGTTGCAAAGATCTCTCCATTCACCTCAAGGTAGTTGATAATGGAACACTATGAATACTTTATATAAACTGAGAAAACATTGACTTGGACTTATATCATAAAAAAATTTCACAAACTTTATCTCTGGGTTTGGGTTTGGTGCAGGATGGGGAGGATATTGGCCAAATTGTTGTGTTCATTATAAGCAACAACTTACAAGCCTTGAAGAGGAGGTGCAAACATGTTTAAAAGGGATGGAGTTCACAAAAAGATAGAAGTTTGTAACCAAATATTTTATTATGAAAGGATCCTCAATAAAATCTTAATGCGGTTGCAAACCTTGTTGTATATATTTTCAAGGTGAAATGGCAAAACATCTTTTGCAATTCAGACATAGGAATAATGTTGACATAAAATTAAGCTTGATCAATTTGGATGTGACATGAGCAAATTTGAATTTTATGAAAGTATGCTGTATAATCACTAGTATTATATTAAGAAGCCTCTTGAGATCAAGGTGACAAGTTCTTACTATGGCAATAGTTATATTAAATGTATTCATCTCATTTACTCTTTTATGGCACAAAAACATTTGCGTTTCTCAAGCATCAAAGAAAGCATTGTTATTCTCCCAATTGCTTCCAAATTGCAATTTCATGAGTATGTGTAGCAAAGTATGGAATATTTGGATGTTATTGGTGGGTGCCCTGAATAAGAAGCCAAACTTCGAGTTGTTTTAACTTTTGTACATGTAAATATTTTTCCCAAACTAACTACAAGCGCTGGGATGAGCATATGCAAGTTCAACAATGGTGACTTAAAAGAGTAGTTTGAAAAAACTTTGCCTATGATCTCAAAACGTTCACACTACCACAACAAAATTGAGAAACATATTGTATGACACTTTGAGGGGGAAAATCATCCACTGATGTTCCACTTAAGTATTGTATGACACTTTGAGGGGGAAAATCATCCACTGATGTTCCACTTAAGTAATTTCTGCACTTTTGAAATAGTTTGAGATGAATGTGTGACTTATTATATCTAAAACTCATTAAGAAATGACTGAAGACGATGAGGATGCCATGCAGAATCCTTTTTCTAATCTCTCATGGTTAGTCGACATGAGTTAACAATACGTTGTGGATTCATATCTAAATGTGTTCAAAATATTTTGAGATGTTGACCTTCACAATGCACTAAATCACTGTCAACTCAACATAAATCAAGCTGGAATAGATCTATTTGATATTTTGTTTTCTTGGTTTCTTAGAGGTATGGCTAGAAGGAGATAATTGTTTAGTTTTTCATTTGAATTTGCTTTTATCATAAATTGGATGGGCATGATGGTCGACCTTATTTCTTGCAGTGGCACTAATTGGGAGCACTGATTAGGCAAAGTGGAAAGAGAAATCATTGATATAGTTGAAACACTCCCATTTATGCAACAAAGACGTATCTATAATGAGTGGAATGTTTCCCTTAGCAAATATCCCATACATTGGAAAATTGTAAGCACAGTGTTTAAGTGACAAGTTAAAAAACTATTCGATGCCATGAACAATAAGATGATACTTTGCTAATAACCTTGATATATTAGTCATTACACTTTTAAGACAACCAAGTGCCTTGCACCTAGAGGTACTCCCTAGCCCAGTATGGTAGGAGATGTTGTAATGTAATGTAATGTCTTGTAATCATTTTGACTCAGTCAAGATAAAATAAAAATAACTTTCAGTTAAAATGCAAATAATTTCAAACTAAAGTAATAAAAATAAAACTTATATTTTATCATTATTATTTTATTAATTTTTATTTTGTAGTTAAGGTAAACTTGGTCAATTACTACTAGTTTTTGAGCTTCAAGTTTATGAGAACCCTTGATATCGGCTCATGATATTCATGTGGACTATAATCTATTTAAAGGGGGAAACTAAACCAACCTAGATCCATCTTAACTCTGGATCCACCATTCACCAAGAGGAACCAAATCTCTTCTCATTCTAAAAGAGGTTTGCATCTCAAGATGTTTGATCCCTCTTGGCACTTGGTAGATTTATTGTGGTTTTTGAACTCATGGTATTGATCCATGGTATTCATGTGGAATATAGCCTCTTTGAAGGGGGAAATTAAAACAACCTAGATCCATCTTAACTAAAGATCAAATCTCTTTTCACTCTAAAAAAAGTTTAGCATCTCAAGATATTTGATTCCTCTCTACTATTTTAATATAGAGATGTTTAGAACCGCTTATTGATCACTAAATTTTATCATTTCTCATCTATATTGTGGTTTTTCTTTTATATTTTTAAAAACTATTTTAAATTATAATTTTAACTCTATAATTTTTAAAAATATCTTTACATTATAATTATAATTATGCAAATAAAAAATTAACTTTATATTTATATTATTAATGATGATAAATAAATAATTTTTTCACCACTGATAGATATATGAAATGAAATAAAATGATATTTTAAGGTCCACGAGACTAAAATAGCTTATGAGACCATTAGTTCCTTGTTTTTCGCTTTTTGCAATTCAGTCCTTTTACGATTCAAATTGATGATGAGCTAACCCAACCTTTCAACAATCCCCTCGTTAAAAAGACAATGCCAAGAAATTGATGCTAACATGTTCTCATAACTTTCTCTGATGTCTTTGAATGCATCACATTCCAAAATGAAATGTTTTTCCGATTCCACAGCCCCAGACGTGCAAAATGTACACACTCGTTCTTCCCAAGTTTCTTTAGGCCTTTTTCACCATCCTGTTTCACACCGAAGTTGATGTGAGTTGGTCCTTAATTGAGTAATAAGAACCTTTGCCCTCCACGAAATGCTAGCTCCAATGAACTCTTTTTGTTGTAAATCACACGTAGGGTTGAATTCCTCAATGTAATATTTCTTCTTTCTACCCAACTTTTTTCCCCATACCTTTTTACGAAACTTCTCCATAACAAAATACTTTAGCTCCTTGCTATTTGTGGGACAGACAACGAGGTAGATATTCCATTTTTGGATCCATGTGTAGTTTTGTTTCATCCATGTTTTCTTTCTTCCACTGATGCCTTCATTGAAGATAACATTAGGCCATCTACCTACTCTCATTTGTTCAATTCTTTTTAGGTATCTTATGAGCCGCACCATAGCAATTGCTTCAATGGAAGTTGATCTTGTTTCACTCAAAATTATCTCATAAGGTACCAAACTTTTTATTTTGAACTTGCTCATGATCAAGCGTTTTTGGATTTTCTCAATTTGTTTCCATTTTGAGATGGGAGTGCTGCTAGCCCACAATTCACACCCATATAGCATCACTGGAAAAACTAGGAGTCGAAAAAGCACTTTAATCGTTTTCCAATTCCATAACTCTGCCTCTCTACATTTGTTTTGAAGAGCATATAATGCCTTCCACCCTCCTAAAATTCTCTTCTTTCTGCAGTCCTCCCAATTGAGTTTGTTGTTGAAATCAATTCCAAGGTACTTGTACTCATTTACTTCTTCAAGAATGTTGTCTTCAAAGAAGAAAGTATGTTGGCTATGCTTCCTTTTATTATAAAAAATCATTATTTTGGTCTTGCTAGTATTGACTTGCATCCCCACTGCTCTACAAAAATGCTCAAGGGCATATAAGTGCATTTGCAATCCATGGGCCGATTTAGAAATCAATACAATATCATTAGCATATAAAAGAAGCTTTATCACAAACTCCCCCAACCGAACACCATCTCCACCTTGCAGATTTAGCCACTCTTCCAATTTATCAATATATAGACCAAAACGAGTGGGGGATAGAGGGCAACCTTGCTTGACTCCAATGTCACTTCTAAAGCTTTCTTAAATATCTGCTGAGGTTCTAATTTTGACTTTCACTTCTTCATAAAGTCTATGGACAACGGCTCTATAATGCACATGAATTTCAAGTTCTTCCATTCTACCCACAACTTATCCCTAGGGACTGTGTCAAATGCTTTTTTGAAATCAACAAAGCAGCAAAATACTTCTTCTTTGTCCTCCCAAACCTTTTTTAACAATGTGTCTCAACGTGATGCCATGACCCACTGTAGAATGTTTCAGCCTAAAACCTGCTTGTCCTCTTGCTCTCTTTTCTTTTACTTCTACCCACTTGTTAATTTTGTCTTCTACCATGCTGCCGAAAAGCTTTGCAAACAAAGGATTGATCATAATTGTTCTATAGTTAGATGGATTATTAATGTCTCCACTTTTAAAAAGGGGTATTGATAGGCTAGTTGTCCAGTGTCTTGGGAATTTTTGTTGAATGATGTTGTTGAATATTTTCATGATGTGCAGTGCAAGAGCATTCATTCCCCATTTTAGATACTCTGCTTGAAGTTCAACCAAGTCCTTTGCCTTTCTTGTTTTCAGCTTCTTAATTCCATTCTCCACCTCTTGTAATGTGAAGAGCTTTGAATTTGTGTTGATCATAGGGGGGACTCTGCCTTAGATTCTTTCTCATAGAGTTGCCTTGCATATTCAAACCATCGATTGACTGTAATATTATTTTCAATTTGTTTTTTCCTTGGTTGCAGTTCCTACTAGAAAAACTTTGGATTATTCTTGCTTAAATATATTAACTTTTGTCTCCTTGTTTGCATGAACTCATCTTTTTTCCTTTTTAGTATCTCCTTATATAATTTACATTCATCTTCTCTTTTCTTGCCTTTTTCAAGGTTCTCCTTGCCATTTTCCATTCCTCATTAAACCAAGCATTTACAGGAAAACAATTTGATTCTGATTTCCTATCTTTTGCTCTTTTGCACTTCTCAAGTGCACTTTGGATTATATTTGTTAACTCATGGTTGTTGAAGCGTTTGAAACCCGTTTTCTCCTTCTGAATTAATCTCTCTAACATTGTCTCGAAAATAGTATTATTTTCTTGTGTTAGAAGAATTTTCCCCCTTAATAGTGATTGTCGAGAGCATTGGGTTTTCCTCCTATGCTGCTTTTCTTCTAACCATGATAACCTTATAAAACTTGGGTTATGCTCTGATTTAAGTCCCAAATATGCTCTCCAATATTAACTTCATTTATATTTTCTATTAAGCTTTGTGAACACATCACATAGTCAACAACACTTGCCCCATTGTATGTGTTGCAAATGAAGTTTCCAGACCTTTTCCATCTATCTAGACCATTGCAAATAATTAAGTTGAAAGTCGCACACAATGTAAGCAACTCATCTCCAAAATGATTGCTAACTTTGTCATCTTCTGAACACCTCACCCATTGGGGATTCTCCTCTTCAGTGAGCCAAATAGGATTGTTGTCCTCTTTGCAACAAAGGATGCTAGCTTCATTATTTTTTGTTCTAGCATTAAAATCTCCCACTAAAAGAACTTCTCCTTGGTGAGAGTACACGAAAATATCTTGTTTTAAAGCTGCATATGGATCCTTGCTGTCAATCCCCTTATTTTTGTAGGATTTTGAGACTTGAGGGGCAAAATAGCATGCTGCAATTCTTATGTGATTCTCATTCTTTGATATTTTCAACCATAAATATTGTTTATTTGCATCTTCTTTAATTAACTGAATGTGACGACCTTCTTTTTCTCTCACTAAAACTAGTATTCCCCCATACCCTTTGCCATTTTCTGCTACTTTGTTCCAAACTGTCAACTTCAAATAACCGTCAAACACAGGAGTTTTGCAACCATCATGCTCATGAGTTTCCGTGAGACAAATTATGTTTCTACCTTCTGCAATAGGCCCTAACCTAGGTTCCCTCCTCCAAGGTTAACCTCTACAATTCCAACAAACTAAACTTAGGTAGACCTGGGTAGGATTTGACTGCTACGCAGTTTGGCACATAAGACTCAAATTTGAGTCTTCAACCCTTTTTGTCCATGTTGTTCTTGTTGTTTTCATCTCTATTATTAAATTCTCTGTTTTTCTTTACTGTCAGCTTGCTACCCTAATTTTCCTGGAGGCCCAAACACTGCAATAACGACTTTCCCATTGTACAACCATGCCCTTTTCCCTTCATTTCTTTCTTCTCTAATTTTCTCCACTTCATCCCTTCTCTCATCTTGTTGTTTTTTGGTTAAATCTTTATCGAGGAAGAAGTATGAGCCTTTCAAGATTTTCTTTTTCCCCAAAAGTTGTCGTTTTTTTGTACGCTTGCCATGGTGACTTTTATGGGTCGATGCCTCTCTTCACATATCCTTCCAACCCTTCTTGCTTGGAAAATTTGCCCTTTCCAATGTAGTTTCTATTTCAGAAAGTCTTTTGTCAAATTGAGAGTACTTTCATTCTTTCCATAATATCTTATTCCCCTAATAATAAAGTGTGTTTTTATGTCGTGTCTTTCTTTTTGTTCTATTTCTTGTGCTCTGCGATCACTTGCATCTTCTTCTTCCTCTATCCTTATGTAACCATTAGCGTCTTCAGCTCTAGCTTTGATTTCTTTTGGACTATCTTTCCCACTGTTCATTTTTGCCTTCTCTTTGGAAATGTTTGTTTGCTGAGATACCTGTGTATCTACCTGAGTTTGTTTAGAAATTATCATATCTCTGTTTGTTGTTATTAGTTCTTTCATGTTTTGCCATTCTTGTTTTCCTGTCTCTAGAGCCTCTTGTAACATTGTTACCTGTTCTTTTAAAATTCTATTGTCTTCCATTAGACATTGGTTTGCAACTGCGATCTCTGAAATTTTGCGATCTCTTTCTTGTTCTCTGGCTTCCAAAATCTCCAGCCTTGTTCTGACATTCATCAGTTCATGGACATATAGATCTGATGACCAAGTAAGAGGTGTAGATGTGGGACTGTAAATGATTGTTTCTTTCTTATTTTTGTTTCTCTTATTTATTTTCTTTTTCTTTTTCTTGATCTTGATCGGTTTTCTTCTCATTTTTTCCCATTTAAGGCGAGCAATCCTACACCTTCAAATGCCCTCATATTGCTTTGTGTTTACCCAAATCCACCTTCCTGTTTTGTCTGTTGAAGCAATTTTGACTTGACCCAAATGATTTGTTTCCACAAAATCTGAAATTTTCTTACTCTTTACGCCTTGGCTCTTCTGAGCGTTTTCCATGTTCTGAACGTTTACTTATTTAGAAGTTAATTGCCTCACTGCTCTGTGCTCACGCTACCTCTGCTTCTGTGCTCACGAAACCCTGTTCACGCTGCCTTTCCACTATGCTCACAAAACCCTGTCCTCTGATTGCCCGCCTATTCACGCTACCTGTTACTTGTGTTCATGCTCCTTGCATGTTCATGCCTCCCTGATATGTTCACACCATTGGAGAACTACTCGTTCTCATGAAGGAATATGTTCCTAAAACTGAAGCTGAAACAACTATGCCTGCAAATTGCTGCGTCCTTTGCATAGTTTATCAATTGTCAACGAACAAAATCTTTAGTTTCACTCTCGCTGCTCCTCAAGCAACCTTGGATTGGGTCTCGTTCTCGAGCCTCCACGTTTAATTCACAACTCAATATCCATGGATGGCTGAGTGCATTCTTTTAAACATGAAACACTAAATACTTTCCGAACGTTTGGCTGTTAAGGATAGGTGTTTATATCTCGCAGTCACCGACGGCTACACTCTGCAAGAGGATCCCGATTCCCATCGACCCTGTGAGGAGGGTTAAGAATCATATATAGCGCCCAAGTTTGAAAGGAGTGAAATGAGTTGCATTACAACCTATTCCATTAAATGTCAACACTACCTAGTGCACAAATTGCTCGAAATTATTTTTCTCGAAGGCTCTCTAGTTCAGTTCAGACATGATACAATTATGGTACTCTCTGTTATGCCCAAGGATCGACAAAGATGTCGTTGCCATTTTCCTGGTGTACAAAGACATCGTGGACGCAGAGAGGTAGTTGGTTAATGCCTTAGTCTAACTAGCCAGTGGAATTGTCCGGAAAATTATGGAAATTGCGATCATATTTAGATAAAATTTGGCAAAGATTTTTGTAAATCTAAGTTATAGTTGTTAAATTTCAAAATTTTAGGTGTCCTAAACGTTTTTGATGGTGCTGAATCTATTTCCACCATCAAAAACACGATTCAAACACTATCTCTACAAAAAATTTTAAAAAAAATTTGCCCGAATTCTGACCACTTTTAGTGGTCACGTATACGACACAAAGCTTCCAGGTTAATTAGGGGACGACTTTATACTGCACAAAGCTTCCAACAAACCTTACGATGCAAACTTTGCAATATCATAAAACCAAGTGAATCTATTCTATTTTTCATACTTCTTAATGTCACTAAAGGCGTAAATTTTCTGTCAGGAAACCTATCAATGTGTTGTGGTATGTATTGTAGATTTTGGCAAAGCAGCTCCTCAGTTTTATGCATCCTTCCTCCAGTGTCTGAGTTTTATACACCCAAGGCACCCAGGATCGACTCCTCTGGCGTTCTCCAGGTAACTGTTAATGCTCTCTCTGCCATTGAGTTTTCTCTGCCTTTCATTGAACGGAGACCATGTCTATTCAGAATATATGCAAACGATTTGCAAAGAACGATACGCCATTTTCACTGGCCATGTCTTTCCTACGCTTTCCTGTCTTCACTGCAGAACCCCACTTTAAATTCGCTAATATATGCACTCAAATAGCAACGCCACCTAAAACTCCAGACGGCAGGGGTGTTGCCACTCAATTTCTCATCGATAAATGCGGTTTGACACCGGAAGAAATTGCTAAAGCCTTTAGACATACGAATAAATTGCTTCGTGCAAAATCAAGTCAGAATATGGAAAAAGTTGTGGAGTTGTTAAATGGCTGTGGCTTGACCAGCCCTGCCCAGATTCGAAGGTTGGTCCTGCACAACCCTACCTTTTTGTTTCGCAGAGCTGAAAGAAACATACAGTCTAAGCTCAACCTCCTAAGGACTTTCATGAAGGAAGAGCATCTCTCCAAACTCGTATCTACTAATACACGAATATTTAATCTCAGTGAACGGAAGCTTAGGCTTTCGATTTCACTTTTGCAGAAATTGGGGGTCGAGGGGGAAGCTTTGTCAGATATTTTGGCATGGATTCCTCGCTTGCTCACGGCTTCAGAGGAAAAAGTTATGGAGGCGTTTAAACAGGCCGAGGATATAGGGTTTAAAAAGGGATCAAAGATGTTTAGAATTGCTCTGCGTCCATATTTCGGATTAGCGAAAGAGAAACTAGATCGAAAACGGCAGTATTTGAGCAGCCTAGGTTTTTCTGAACAACAAATTTTGTATTTAGCAAGTCAGCGGCCAATGGTTCTAACGCTTTCGGAGGAAAAACTGAAGCGTAATGTGGATTTTTTGGTCAAGACTGTGAGACTTGAATTGACTGATATTGTTAAATACCCAGATCTGTTTGCAAACAGCTTAGAGAGAAGGATGATTCCTCGATATATAGTGCTGGAGGCAATGAAGTTCAAACAATTGCAAGTGTCGAAAAGAGAAAGGTGTTTTCCGAAAATTATTCAGTTGACAGAAAAGCGTTTCTTGGAAGAATATGTTAATTCAAATGCCAAATTCTCCTCAGTTCTCCAGGACATTTACCGCAAAGGGAAAGCTGGAAAGTTGGTTCTTGGCAAGGAGACATTGTGTGAGTTTTTCTCTGTGGAAAAGATTAATGAAAGCCGCCATAGTTCGTCAGAAGCTTCAATCTGACTTTTCCTGTGCAGTCCTGGTAAAGGAGTTTTACATTGAGTGAAATGCTCCAATTCATAATTTCTACGGCTTCCCTTAGCGCGAGAAGAGTCCAAAAAACGTGTTTGCAATATTAAAGTTATACAGCTGCCAGTAACATTTTTGAAAAGCATATTAGAAAAAATATGAATGATTTGACAGTATTGCTTTCTTTTCATTTCGAGGTACAACACCATCTTTCCTGTTCTCCGTTTACTTTAATTCAATAATCAGCATTTTTGTAAGCATAAAAAGCAAATAACCGATTGTAATTTGTTGTTAAATAACATTTTTGTTCTCCAATGGTCGAAGTCTTTGCTTTTTTATATGCAACTGGTTAGTTTTCATACGCAAATGGTTATTTTTTCTGAACAGAGTTTGGGTTGCCTCCTTATGCAAATGGTTACATTTCTTGAACAGAGTTTAGGTTGCTTTCTTGTGAGCAAAACCTTATCTTAATTCTTTATCCCCAAGTAATCAAGCATCACACCTTCCAGATCACAGGCAAGGTTAAGATATTTTTATGGTCTCAATAAAATTGGCTGGGCTGACAAAAAGCAGAACATATTAAACTTGCGCGGGAAGGATAACATTTCTCCTCTCTAACCATCCATATTACATCCAAGTGACATTTACCAACTTGATAAGAGTTGTGAATTATCTATAGTTGAAATATTTAGGGAATTTCTTCAGTGTTAGATGAGTAGTCCAATTGTATGCGTTTTTTTCCAAGAAAAAAAATCTATATTTTTGATACAGAATTCAAAATATACATAATTGTCTTTCCAGCACTATCAATAGTTAATCGCTGTGCTTCTATTTCAGCAAAATGACCTACAGAACTCCTTGCTTTATACATTCATGCATTGACATCTAACTTAAACTGCCAGGTATATATTCAACAAATTAACTAGTAAAAAACCATAGAAACAAAACATCTGGAGAATCCAAGAAATTTTTAGCTTCTCACTTACAACACATCACCTTCTTACAGCGCATTGCCATCTTTGGTTTTTAAATTGCATAATAAGATTTTTTGCACAGCATAAAAAAACAAATAACAGATATTGATTTGTTGTTAATCACGACATCTTTTGTTCTCCATGGTTGAACCCTTGCATTTATAGATGCAACTTGCTAGTTTTTTAAACAGAGTTTGGGTGGGTGGCCTTCGTGGGTTTACTTATCTTGTGAGCAAAACCCTTAATCTCTGCAAAAGTAAATCGGTTCTAAGTAACAGGATTTGTGCCGAACCTGAAGGTTTAGGTTTGAAATTCAATGAACCAAAAAAAAGGTTTTCTCCAGGTTCCTGAACCTAAAAGAAGAACCTCGTCCAACCGAATCATTAAAAAAAAAATCAGAAATGGTTTCAGGTTTGATTTATGGTTTTAAAATTTGTTTAAAAATTGGGATCCATGGCACGATTATCAAATTTTGGAACACCATCATGCTTGTCTGCTGTGTGTCAGTATAGCCATTTTTTCATATATATTTTGTATTTATTAATCAAAATTTCTATTTCCATGTGTTCATTGATGTTATTTCTTATTTTTTAATGTTGTATTTCATTTTAAAAAACAGATTTAGCTGAACCTCATCCAAATTTTATTGGAAAATTCAAACTTAATCATTGCTGAACCTGAGCTCAAACCTGAACCATGTAACCTAGGACCAAATTATCAACCCGTGTCAACGAAAAAACTTGTGAATTGTCTATAAATAGAATTTTTATAGGAATATTTATTCATGTGTTAAATGAGTAGTTGTGTTATTATTTGGCTTTTCCCCAAGAAAGAAAGAAAAAAACACTCATTCATATTTCAAATGGAAATCAAAATATACATAATTATGTGCCTTTCACTTCCATAATTCAATCGCTCTGCTTCTTTTTCATCAAAATGACTTACAAAACTCCCTAATTTTATACAGTCATCCATTGGCTTCTAGCTTGAATTGCTAGGTCTATATTCAAGAAAAACAACAACAAAGAAAAATGATAAAAACAAAAGAATTCGGATAGTCGAAGAGGTTTACAGCTTCTAACTTACAAAAGATTACCCCCTATAGCTGTTTCTGTAGTCATAAATGGAGAGGATTTTGACCATCCAGTTGTAATCTTTTCTGTAGTCATAAATGGAGAGGATTTTGACCATCCAGTTGTAATCTATGATGCATGTGTCATAAATTTGATGTGCCACTTGAATATCCTTACTGATCACTATTTATGCCACATGACTATCCTTACTGATCACTATTTATGCCACATCACTATCCTTTCTGATCACTATTTATTTTGAGTGAAAGCTATGATCTTCATTCATGCTAGTTCCTTTTGGTTAGCGTCTTGTCATCTTCTTACACATTGGTTTTAGGCTGAAAGGTGTGGCATCTATGTAAACCTCGTCATCAAAACATGTAGTTCTTTTTGTTAGCGTATTTTCATCGTCTTATACATCTCTCTAAAGCATTGTTGTCCTGCACCGCATTTGGAAAACCGTCCAACCACCTGTTCCCCTCCATGTGTCCGCTGATTTTTTGAAATTGTGCCGGGTCATCGTCGGCTATCAATATTTCTCGAGCTATTATTCCATTAATGCACCTTTGGATTTGTACCTAAATCCAAAGGTTGGCCTATACTACCCCAGTGCATTAATGGAGCTATAGCTCCAGAAATATTGGTCTCCCCCGACTTGGATGGATGGATGTGCCTCTGCTATCTGGCCACTTCAGCGCTTCTATGTAGCGTATTTTTTGAAGGGTTGAAGCTGTCCTACCACGGAGGGAGGTCAGTGTTTCAGGGCACATTCACACTGGTCTCGGCTCATTGCCAGACTTTAGTTAAGTTCTTGCAGCGCCTCATGGACAAGCGGGTCAACACATAAGGATATGTTTTGCAGATTGCTTTGGATAGGATTAGATCTCTTTGATTCAACTCCCTCACTTGTATTTATGGGTTTGTTTGTCTTTGCAGTAAAAGTGGTGTATTTCCCACACATAAATGCTATTTAATTACACAAACTCATTTTGCACTTTCCCAACGTCATATAATTTACACAGGCTCATGTTGTACCTTTCTGACCTCTTTCAACTAGACACTGGTGAAGCCCTCCACGGTGAGGATATTGGTAGGGTGTCAAGCATAGCGCAGCAGCCATAAATGCATTCACGGTGAGGACATTGATAGGGTGTCAAGCATAAATAAGTTCACATTCTTTGAACCTGGTCTGCAAACACATCGCTTCCAAATTGATTTCGTAACTTGAATAACATGGCCGTTTAACAGTACATATCACAACAGATGCTCTAACTGATCCATTCCTCAGACAAGGAAATCATAAATAGTTCGAGGAAATCGGATTATCTCAAACAGCCCCAAGTGTGAATGGGCTTGGGCTTCAAATTGTAGAACTATCTTGCGTGCAGAGTTGAGAACGTGTCGCATGGTGCTGGTCTAGCCGTTTAAAATCTTTTGCTTTAGGATTCTCCTCATATGATTATGCATTCCACAATGTAGGTTGGATACTTGCGCAAGGGAAACACATCACATTCTGAAGGAGGGTTTCACTGTTCACAATCTCTGAAAATGAAGATGCGATCTCGGTGAAAGCCGTCAAAAACACTCTTGGGTTATTTGATTTATAAAGCACCACATGTTTTTAGTAAAGTTGTGTAAATGTTAAATGTTATTGGTATTGCCTTATCAAAATTAATAATAATATATTATGTTGATAATTGTGTTTATTTGAGTTTTTACAATTATCAAAATTAATAATAATATATTATGTTGATAATTGTGTTTATTTGAGTTTTTACAATTATAATTTAATGATGGTATTGTTTTAACTTCCACATAATATTAAAGAATATTTATAATAATAATCATATTATTAAAAATTGAGATTTATCTCAAAAATAGTTATTTCATTTTCCGTTTTTTAATTGAATTAATCAATTAAAAAAATGTTATATGAATATGTGTCATATGAATATGAGTGATGGTTTTTGGGGCATGTGGTGCAACATCCTATGTGGGCAAATCCCAATTGGGACACAATTCCCCAATAGATGCTTATAGAGTCATCCTTTTGATTCATGTAATGAAAGTGAAATACAAGTAAGTCAAGGTGATAATGCTAGTGAGAGTGGTAATGTAAGAGTGGGATGGTTAAGTCAAATAGATGAAAATATGTCATTGATAGCATTTATGTGTGGCCATTCACCACTTTTACTGCTAGGACAAACAAACTCATAAATACACGTGAGGGAGTTGAATCAGAGTGTTATGCAACCAACTCACAAATAGATAGATCAACGACTTAGAAATTATCTTCTTTAACGAGGAAACCTCTTTTACATTACATAAATGAACAATTCTTGGATGATATACATGACAAGATCTTTGTATATATGGGGTTTAAGGGGTCACAATATAATCAAAGCCTACATAATAATAATAATGTAAAGACATAATAATAACAATAGTGAGCTTCTATGAGATACAACAATAACAATAAAGGGGATACACTAGTAATATAGGGACCTGATATGACCCTCTCCTTAGAAAAAGTGTTGTCCTCAACGCTTGAGTAGTTATGGATGCTTCTGTATAAAATTCAGGATGCTTTGATACCAAATGTTATGTAACCCACTGACAAATAGATAGATCAACGACTTGGAAATTATCCTCTTTGAAGGGGGAACCTTATTTACATCACATAAATGAACAATTCTTCGATGATACAAATGACAATACCTCCTTTGTATATATAGGGGTCTAAGGGATCACAATATAATCAGAGCTGGCATAACAATAATAATGTAAGGGCATAACAATAACAATAGTGGACTTCTATGGGATACAACAATAACAATATGGGGGCTACATGGGCACAACAATAACAATAAGGGGGATACACTAGTAATATAGGGACCTAACATAGAGAGATCCACTCCTATCCAAAGTGTTAGTGTTGGCTTGAGGGGGTCTGGACCCAGGTTCAAAGTTAGTTGCACCAACCAACAAAACCCTACACTGTCGGCTCTTTCGGCAATAACCCTTGTAATGCAGGTTGCAGTCTCACCCGAGGCAGTATTGGTGGATGATAGAACCAGGTTTCTGCACCCAGAGGTTCGTGTGATGGGTTTTTGCTACTTCTAAGACTTTATTCTGAACTTCGTGACCCTAACCCTTGAAACACGGAAATTATAGTAATTTACCGAAAACGGATTCTAACTTTGTGCCAGTTGCTTTAAACATTCATAACATCAAGTAAACTGGCAGATCTACCACTTTCTCGCATCTATTAAGTGTTTCTTATGATAAATGTAGAAAACAAAGCGAATACACAGAAAATGCAGAAGTAAACATAAAGGCACAGATACACAGATATCACTCCAAAATAGCCTTTATTAGCTTCAAATCTTTTGTTACAGACTCTTTCTTGCCAACGCACTCAGTTGCAGGGGCCTGCGCACACAACTGCGGGAACCTTCCACTTCGCCTAAGTACAGAAAACATACTCTTTTGACTTAGATCACTTGTCCATACATAGATATTACATTCATGGATTATCTCCTATAACACTCTATGACTCCTTTTTATACCATCTTTCTTGGCGGGTCACAAAACAACTTAACTCCTAACACACTAAGGGGCTTTGACCTTCCTAAAGGCCCTTTGACTTCTAACGACCTTCACGCTTCGCTCCTCAAAATGCGGAGACTTTACAAAAATAACAAAAACTATTACAAAATTAACCCCAGGGGACCTTGTCCCAATAGGCCCCCAACACAAAGTCGTGACTCGTCCTCGAGTCACTTTGTTGATGGTTCCTCGATCTTCACCTACAACTCATTGAATTCAATCTTTAACACTCGTAGATCTATTGTCCCCTGCGGAACAGCCTGACGGACTTCTTCAACCAATTTTTCTGTGGTTGGGCCTTCGACTGCAAGGCCCACAGTCCTCTACGTCTACTGCACCGCTTTCAACTTGCTTTGTACTGATAGTGTTAGTTGACTTGCCTCATCCGCCCAGGGCTGTGTCCTTGAAGATATGATTTCTTCCTTGTGACGTAGCTCATCGATCTTGCCTTCCTGTAATTTGGTGAACCTTTGCACAGGTGCTAAGGTTCGTGCTGTAGACCTGATCTCATCGAATTGCCTCTGCGTTTCCCAGATATTAGCTTCAATCTTCTGCAGAGTTTGATCCTCCTGCAGTGAGGTCCATAGTTCCATGCCCTGTTCAAACACTTGAGTGTAGCCCTTGACTGCAACTTCTAAGGTAGCCATTTCTTCCTTAATAACAACCTCGTGCTACTGTCTGACTTCGGGAGGAGTGGTTGGCTGCAGTGTGAGTTGGAGCTCAGAGATTTGCAGTTGCAGCTCAAATCTAACTTTGCCAATTTCTTCCTTCGACTCCTTTACGTCAACAACTAGCTTCTGAATCTTCTCCGCAAGAGTCGTTTTCGCTGCAATCCGGAGCTCGGGAAGCTCACTATAGGCCTGTGCTATCGCTGCTTCAAGCAGCTGACTTTGCCCCATTACTTCCTCCCTTTCCTTAAGGGCCTGCGCCTTTTCTTCGAACATCTATTGATTATTGGTTTTGACCTTGTTGATGATCAACAGTGCGTGTTGTTCCCAAATTTTGAGCTCATCTAACACCCCTTGATGCAACTCGTGCAGAGTCTGAATAGGAAGCGTTGCCAGATTCATACTCAAGTCCATGTGTAAGAGGTGTGCCTTGCTTTTTACTGAATCGACGCGCACGAACCCCTCTGGTAACTACATTGTGCGAAGGTCTACGGTGAGTTCTATTGCTAAGTCTGACTCGCTCGCTTGTGTCAGGCTCACCTGTCCCACACTCGTTTGAATAATATTGTTTGAACCTACAATTCCTGCAGGCCCTACTGCACCTTACCGAGCATTTGTTGGTATTGTTCTTCGATGTGGCCCCAAATATTCTCCATGGCATCGCGGATCACATCGCCGATTTCGTCGAAGTCCCCCTCCGTGAGGACCAAGGGTGTTGCGGGGGTTGTCCTATTTGATTTCTGCTTTTTGCGCAGCCCTCTCGAACTCCTTTTCTACCTTTTCTTGAAGAATGAAGGGGGACTCCAAGTCTTCGCCCTCTTCCCCTTCTTCCTCTGTCTCTTCCTCCACATTTGTGCACTTTGTTTCTGACTCATCGAGGTCAATGGTAGCCTGCGATGGAGTCTTTTCTTTTGTTGCTTCTTTTTCCTTGGCAACAACTTCTTTCTCCTTTGTAGCAGTTTCTTTCTGTCGCGCGACCTTTTCTTTTGCCGCGACCTTCACTTTAGCAGAAGCCTTCTATGCTTTCTTCTTCTTTTCAGTTGATGTCGTTGTTGTGGTTTGCACTGCTTCACCTTCAACAGCCTTACTAGTTCTCGCATCGGCATTAGAGGGGGTGAGCCACTCACATGGCCACTTAATCACAACCCCTAAATTATCGTTCTCGATGACTAAGTATGGCAACTTGTGCCATGTGCCCTTGGCATCTTTCTTTGCGCGGATGTGTAGATTATGGAAATCTGCCTTGAAATCTATGACATTGAGGTACTGTGCGTGAAAACTTGGTGATAACCTTGGCTGCTGGTTAATCACCATTCTCAGTTCTGACTCAAATAACACCTAGAAGATCTTCGTCTCCATGACACACTCGGGTCGGGGTCTTTAGTCCCCCACAGTGAAGCAAACTTTGCGGCCTCAAGTAGATCTGAGTCCTATTGAGGGAATTGACTCTCTTTGGGCATCCTCCAGGCCACCAATGCGATCAACAACAACAACCACGTGTAGTGGAACGCCTTGCCCTCATCTTGGGCTTCTCTGCAGTCCTCCAAAAATTCATGACACAAATATTGAGCCCAGTTATACTGGAACTCCTTTGGCACACTTCGTAGCCAAAGAGATTACTGGCGCCGACACTTCATTAGTGCAGCACTTCCTCATGATCTTGTCAGCCAAGATTTGTGCGGTGAATTGCACCGCGCCATCAGAGATGGAACTTATAGCATATCCTCACGACTTCTTCAACAACGTGAAGTTGCTCTTCATTTGATCTGCCAACTTCTTCTCCTGCGACTTTCCTATGAAAGCCTCGGTAGGGTCTAATCCTTGGTAAGGCAACAAAGTTATTATGTGGATCAACATATCAGTGATCGGGATGGACCCTCCCAACTAGAGGCACCCATCGTGCACCAGTGTCAACAATTGGTGCACACAAACTGTATTAATAGTGGTGTGACTAAAATGCAGCACCCACAACATATTTAGGAGCCCTGCGCACCCAACTCCAGCCACCCATTTCATCGGTTCAAGCCACGTGACGTCCGACTCTTCATAGTATACCTTCTTCAGGTACTTGCTCGGTGCCAACTGTGGGAACTTCACATGGTCCCCTAGGTCCCAATCCTCCATTTTCAAGTATGGTATCCGAGCCAACAAATTGCCCTCAAACAACACATTCTCTGGCAGCAAAGGTGTGGAGACCATGAACTTCGCTGAATCCGGGTCTTTGGGCACTTTAGCCGTGGATTTTCGTGGTGGTATATATGGCGGTAGCTCAAGTTATTGGCTCAGCCTCCTCTGCATCAAATCATCTATTCCTCCGTGCATTTCTTCCTCATCCAGGTCCAGGGGCTCTGTCGGCTGTTTAGACCTATCCATCTTTCCCTTCTGGCGGATTTTTGTCGGATTTTTACATGGTGATTGCTGCACTGGTGCTTGCTGAGGCTTCTTCTACTTCTTATCTCTTGTCGTGGAAGCATATAGCTTAGGTCGTGGCGACCTAGGTGTTGTAGTAGGCAACCTTGTAGGTACATGTTGGGTTGGCTTCGTATCAGGCAAGTTGCAGTGATTTTCTCGATGAATATCTTGCGCTGCCAATCGGTTAAATTTGCGAATCTCGGCTGTGAAATCTGCTCCTTAATTCTTTCACAATCTTCGTCAGACATACAACACTTCCTCAAGCACAAAAGGTTAAGGAAAATTCTCAGGGAGCAAAGTGTTCGAATGTGGAGCAGGATGCCATATTTATAGCTCAATTTGAATTTAAATCCATCTGTTCCCCCCAAATCCCTATCATTAATGCGTCTTTGGCGGCCGATTTCCAAAGATATGGTCCATAAATGCTCTCCCCTTGCTCCCTTTAACGAGAAAATTTCCATCCAGTTAGCTACAATGCTTTTTCTGGTCAGGTTGCACGGGACCCACCATCCTAGCACATCTCCTTTGTCGTATCTCTCCTCTATGCGTTGCCTTCGTCACGCAACCCCTTCGCTTCGCCCAACCTTCATTTTGGTAGTGTAGTTTATAGTCTCGTGCTCCCTTGCAACTGCCTGGAGCACTAAGACTATCTCGCATCCATATAGTCATTGTGCAGGGGCGGGATCACTCCTATACAACTTTAACCGACTCCCATTGACTTTTCCCGGAAACAACTCCCCATTCAGCTTCGCGAGCTGAACTGCACCTCCATCCGTAATCTCCTTAATAATATATGGCCCCAACCAATGCATTTGGAACTTCCCCGGAAACTTCGTGAACATAATGTCATATAGTAATACCAAATCTCCATTCTTAAAGGTGCGATGTTTGATATGACGATTATGCCAAGCCTTTTCGCGATCCTTCTGCACATGCTGATGAAAACCTGCCAAGAATCGATTTTCCTCCAACTCAACTAGCTGTGCGAGGCGTTCCTCCATGGTATCTCGATCGACCATGTCTGTAACTACAGCGATCCGTAAACTGGACACTAGTATTCCATCGACATTACAACTTCTTGTCCATAAACCAGTCTAAACGATATTTGTCCTGTCAACTTATACGCCCATAAGACAGATGGTATGCGCACATCCCAATCATTTCGCCTTGCATTGCAAATATTTGTTAAAGCGTTCTCTAGGGTGTTGTTAAATGCTTCCATTGTGTCATTCGCTTGAGGATGATACATCGTACTCTTCTGGTGATACATCTAGAATTCTTTGAGCAAAGAAAAAATTGTTTCATTTAAGAAGTACGAACCTCTATCGCTCATCAAGATCTTAGGGTGGCGGAACTGAGACATGATATATTCAAAAATAAACTTTGTAGTTGTTGTTGTGCTACAATCCTTTACAGGCTGTCTCAGCCTACCTGGTTAAATAATCAGTCGTTATAAGGATATATCTGGCCCCCGTTTTCTTTTCCAATGGCTGAATTTGTCCCACGAAGTCTATCGCCCATTTATCAAACACTTGTAATGACACTTGTGGGTTCAAGAGAAATTCATCCCTTCACGATAGTCTCCCTGTTCTCTAACAGACATCACATGCCCTACAATAGACCTTGGATCCTTTTGCACAGTGGGCCACCATGGTCTTGCTCATAGAACCTTCTGCACAGTTGCTCTTCTTGCATAATGTCCTCCCGCAACCCCTCCATGCGCTTTAGCGAGGATACTTTATCGTTCATACTTCGGGACATACCTACGCAATATTTCATCGGATCTCATTTTATATAAATGTCTGGTGATACTAGAGAAATCTACAGCCCGAACCACCAACTCTTTCTTCTGCTGCGTGGAATACCCTTCAGAGGTTGTACCCATGGATAAGAACTGGATTATATCAGCAAAATGGTCGTCCGTAACGCTCACAAAAAAGAGTTGTGCATCAGGCAATTCTTCCTCCAAATTCGTAGGTTCATCGCCATTCTCAATCCGCTAGAGGTGATTTGGTCCAGCATTTAGTCACCATGGCTTCATAATTACCTCAAAGTCATATTCTTGAAAGAGAAACAACTATCTACATAATCCCCCTCCCAACATTGGCTTGTTGACCAGCTACTTCAAAGCACAATGGTCTGTGTACATCTTGAAGTGCGCACCCAACAAGTAGTCCCTGAATTTCTGTAGTGCATACACCATCGCTAATCCTTCGCCCTCAGTGGTTGAATAATTCTTTTCTGCCTTCGATAACTTTCTACTCGCAAATGCTATCGGATGGTCTATCACCTTCGCCTAGTTGGGTCAACACAACTCCTAGTGCTATGCAGGATGCATCTACATGTACATGGAACTCCTTCCAGTCAGGGAAGACTAAAATGGGTGAGATGACCATATTTTCCTTCAAAACATCCAAACTTTTATGGCAATCATCGTCCTAACAAAACGTCGCATCTTTGCTCATCAATTTTTCCATGGGCGTCGTGATCTGCGCATATGCTTTGGTGAACTTTCTGTAATACCTTGTGTGGCGCAACGTCACGTGCAATTGTTTGACATTCTTTGGAGGCTCTAGATTAATAATCACTGCAATTTTGGCAGGGTCTACCATCAACCCCTGCTTACAGACTACATGGCCCAACAATATCCCATATGGTACGCAGAATATGCATTTCTTCAAATTAAGGGATATCTGATACTTTCGACAAGTATCTAACATGAGGTGAACACTGGCAACATGTCTTTTTACTAACCCAAACATTGTCCAGTCGTCGAAGTAAACCTCCAAAAACTTGTGAATAAACTCTTTGAAAGCCGTGACTACCACCCTAGAGAATATTGTAGGGGCATTCTTAAGTCCGAAATGCATAACTGTATACTGAAAATAGCCCCATTTAGTCGCAATGGTGGTCTTACTCCGATCCTTCGGCGCGATCTTGATCTGATGATACCCTAAGAACCCATCAGTAAATGAATAAGTTTCATGACCTCCAACATTTTCCAGTACTTCGTCTGTGAATGGCGTAGGAAATGGATCGTGGACACAAGTGTCATTCAACTTCCTTAAGTTTATGCATATCCAAATCTCACCCGATGTCTTCTTTTCCTAAACCACCATAGGACTAACCCAGTCGGATTCGTTGACAGGTTCAATAATCTCGACCGCAAGCATCTTATTTAATTCTTCGTGCACTTTTTCCTTATACTTAGGATTCAACCGGTAGGGGCGCTGCTTTACTGGCTTCGCATATGGATTTAGAGTGATCTTCAAATCAAAGAACTTGGTAGAAAGCAATTCCTGATACTCCCGTAGTAGATCTGCGACTTTTTCCACTGTATCTTCATCCCAATAGTCGCCTATGTTTGAAAACTTCAGTTACTCTTCCGATTCAATATTCCCCTGTTTGCTCTTCAAGGGTTGTGAAATATTAAGAACTTCTGCCTTAGGCCCTACGACTTCGCATTGTTTTTCCAACTCAGGAATGTTGATGGTCCTAGGATCTTCTTCATCTTCCTCAATGGTGACATTGTAGCATTCGAGTGCATGACACAACTATGTACCCCAATCTCGTTTTACCCATACAACAAGTTCTTCGGGCATTCTGAATATTTCATATTTGATCTCATGTAACGCTTCATCGATACACTCAAGTCCATCTTGAAAGCTAAAAGTGAGCAGAAAACTTTCCTTGAGAACATCCCATTCTGCAGTTCCATGTCACAGCTCCGTTTCTAGATACCAGTTCATTGGAATCATATCCAAAGTATAGCAGAATATATGAACCCATTCAGGTTGTGGTTCTTCTCCCCATGCTTTCATCCATCGAGCTAGATGCTCGCGCGAATTGTCCTTCCATGTATATTTCTTTGTAATGTGGGTATTGGCATACCCAACTAGCAACTTCATCATCCGCCGATATTCCTTCCAATCTGCAAAGTTGTTCTTATGCGTATCCCACCATCTTAGTGGATATACATCGAAGTGACTTTGTGAGCCTGTTGCATCGTAGCGACAAGACCTCATGCAACTTGTTTTGCCAATGTTCAAGCCCCTCATCTGAATCCAAATTGCAGGAGTTGTCCTTCTCTCACGTAATCCGCCCATTCGCCGTAGGGTTGATCTAATCTTCATCTTGCGAAGTAAGCTTATATATTTTCTCACTATCGTCCTCCTCATCATAATCGTGAACTGGTTCAATATACCACACACCCTTGGCTGGGTCCAACGGAACAATAAGCCTTAGTTCCCTATTTTCAAATGTCATATTGTGCTTCTTAAGGTTGATGATTGTGTTCATATCAAATGCCCAATCAATCCCAAGCAGTGCTGGGTATGGGTTACTGTCGTCCACTATTTCGATCACTTCAAAATCGGTTATGGCACGCACCCCTTCAATATCCACAGTCACCCCATGTAGGCGCCCCATATGAATAATCTTTTGTTGATTCACCATTCTCAATTGGATCGGAAACCACTGTAGCGCTGGTCTTCCCATTATTTCCCAGGTTTGCTTCAGCAGAACATTTGCATCAAACCTCAAATCAAGAATGACCTAGTCCATTTCGAATTCTCCAATATGTGTAGTCAATCTCATTTCGCGACTAGTCATTTTATTACTTTTGTCCACCTTATGTACTACGCGTTGTTCTGGTAGTGGCTTATTCTTTCCAGTGCAGTTATCTATCAATTCTTGCAGTCCTTCTACTACCTTCTTATCCCTTAGGAGCTTCATGTAGGTTTGTAAAAATGATGTTAATAACGAGGGGTCTGTCTCCTGCGTAGTACTGACTTCTTCAGGCTTCCCCGTGCATGTACCTTGAGTCCTTGATGTAGAAGCTTTTGCATTCGCGAAGCTCCTTTTTATTTCCATAAACGTTTCCTTTACTTTTACATTGAATCCAACCTCCTTGTCAGCAGCCTTGCGAACCCATACATTTTCCTCTGGTTGCTTTCCCTTATCCTCCGCGATAGCTATGCCAATTTGCGTGACGATATTAACACTAGGATCCTCTTCGTCCGGTTCTAACCTCATCATCTTGATGCTCTAGGTACGCTATTGAGTCCGAATCTTGTTTTCTTGCATCTTTGTGATGAGCACGGGACAATCTTCTATGATATGATCAAATTGTCACAATATTGATATGAGGGGTGTCATTAGGGGATTTTTGAGGTCTAAAATGGGTTTCCTAAGAAAAATGTACAACAAAAATAAACTTTATAAGATCCAATAGGATTCAAGATGGTGATGTCAAACTATGGGGGATGATTCACCATTTTTGGAGTAAAAAAGTAAAAAGATTAAAAAATAATAAAACTACATTTTCAACTTATCTCCCTAAGGTTTTACTCAAATTTCGAGTGGGAGTACTCGTTGGATGTAAAATTTAGTTCATCATCCAAGAAGCACCCATGTTGCATACTTTCGATGGACCCTACTATATGAAAAATGAAAAATACATGAAAAACGTTATTGTAATTATGTTTTTTAATGTATTTCTCACTTCTCATGTAGCAGGATTCATCGAAAATATGCAACATGGGTACTCCTTGGTTGAGGAATCAAATTTTGCATCCAATGAGTGTTTCCGCTTGAAATTTGAGTAAATCCATAGGGAGATAAGTTGAAAATACGAGTTGAATTTTTTTGTTTGTTTGTTTGTTTATTCCCTCTAAAAATGATGATGTAATCTCATCTTATTTTATTATTTCCACTATTATTTTATAATTTCCTTAGGAGGCCTATTTTAGACCTCAAAATTCCCCTATGGTTGGTTTCTGACAATCTCGCGCAAAATGACCTAGTTCTCCCCAATTATAACAAATGATCTGGTCACGACTTCTTCCAGCCTCTCCTCCTTGTCCCCTTCCTCGACCCTGAAATCATCTGTGCACTGTAGTTGCACCTTGATCCTGAGGACAAGCCTCCATCTGTACTCTATATGTTGGTGTTTTGTCCATCATCAATTCATAACTTCGGCAATTGCGCTCGTCATGACCCACAGACTTACAGAAATTACAGAACAACTACTAGGGAGTCTACACAAACTTCTGTAGCAAATGACAATTGTCTGTCGTGTGTTTTCCTGTAATCTAACAAATAACGCACCACGATACTACACAGTACTTGCCCAGTGATATTCTCAGGCTTTAGGGGAACAAGACCTCCCCCAACTAGGTAATTGTGATACACTATTCAATGATCCTTATCATGACCATGGCCATTACATTTCAAACACCATACTTCCGTTTAGACCTCATTTTGGACTTCTTTTCCCTTCTTGAGGCTCTTCAACTCCATATGCAGGCTAGTCAACTGTGATTGAATCTACTGCACTCCCAAATTCTTATCCTGAATAGGTGAGGCTTCCAATGTCATGGCAATCTCTAATGCCTTAGACTGCGTTCCAATCTTCTGTTGTGACAGTGGCAATCTCAAATGAGATAGTAACGACACAATATACCAGTCCTTGTGTTGGTCATTCGTGATCCGCATGTTAGCTTGCTGGAGCAGATATTTCAATCTCTGATCAAAGTCCCACATAGACTCATTTACCTTCTGCTGGATCTCTTTAACCTTTGTTACTAACTCGGCTTGCAACTTAGGCTTTTTGAATTCATTATTGAGCGCTTCCTTTGTTTCCTTCAACGTCGCATTGGGATGAGTATAATAATACTTAATATACCATCTCAACGCTCAATCCTGCAATGATGTGACTAGTTGCGCTTTCTTCAGGTCATCATCTATAATCTGTTGTGACTTCCACACATCATTTGCTACAAACCAAAACTGTTCAGGATCTTTTGTCTCCAAACCCTTAAATACATGCATCTTCATAGTGTTCATCATATTTAATAGTGGAGGTGGAGGTGGAGGTGTAGGTGTGAGTGTGTGAGGTGGAGTGGATGGATGTGGTATTCCTGTCCCTGATTTACTATCTGTGGTGCACCTTGAGGTGTTTTTAGAATACTTTCTTCTTCATTACTATCAGATGCTCCCAATAGAGCATTGTACTTAGCACCTGAATTTAAATTTCTTCTGAATGTCTTTCCACTTCACGTAGTTCCCGTCAAATCTCTTCTAAACATTAATTCAATGGCATAACCCTTTTCTTGCACAATAGCATTTTAATCCAAGTTTTTAGGGACATCAAATACTTACCTCTTGGTCCTTTGAAAAACTGATGTTCAGTTTTGCTATAACTGATAGATGTAACGATCGCGAACTCAGTGATGAAACTGCCCAAAATGCTATCGATCTAGTAATTGATAACCCTCACGATTTTGTTTTCTAAAGCTTCAAAGCGCCTTACCAACTATAGAATCCACACAATAGGGTTATCCAACTTCCATGTACCTTGACTATTCGTCAATTTAGACAACCATTGGTGTAATTCACACAGAAAAGAGCAAAAGAAAATTTCGTGTTCGTCTATATATAGGGATTTATTCAACCAATCTTCTTTCAACAAGCGCGAATTCTTGTTTTCCTTGGCTGCAAATTTGTGCAGCTTCCAATCTATCCAATTCTCAATCCCCTATTTAGTTGGGAACGACATCACATATTCCTCAGACAAATCTTGGTCTTGGCAACATAACCATTTGTTGGCTTGAGGGGGTCTGGACCCAGGTTTAGAGTTAGCTGCGCCAACTAGAAAAAACCCTACACTACCGGACCATTCGGTAACAACCCACGTAGCGCAGGCTGTAGTCTCACCTGAGGCAATATTGGTGGATGATAGAGCCAGGTTTCTGCACCCAAAGGTCCATGTGATGAGTTTCTGTTACTTTTAGGTCTTTATTCCGACCTTCGCGACCCTAACCCTTGAAATGTGGAAATTATAGTAACTTACAGAAAACATATTCTAACTCTGCGCTAGTTTCTTTAAACATTCATAACATTAAGTAAACTAACAGATCTACCACTTTTGCACATCTATTAAGTGTTTCTTACGATAAATGCAGAAAATAGAGCAAATACAAAGAAAATGCAGAAGTAAACATAAAGGCACAGATACAGAGATATTGCTCCAAAATAGTCTTTATTAGCTTTAGATCTTCTATTACAGACTCTTTCTTCCCTACGCACACCGCTGAAAGGGCCCACGCACTCAGATGCAAACTTACCAAGGTCTTCGTGCACATAGCTACATGAGCATTCTCCTTCGCCTAAGTATATAAAACATATTCTTATGACTTAGATCACTTGCCCATACATATATATTTCATTCACTGATTATCTCCTATGACTCTCTATGACTCCATTTTATAGCATCTTTCTTTACAATACCATGGTTTTCGAACCATAGGCGGTTCACAAAACAACTTAACTCCTAACACACTAAGGGGCTTTGACCTTACTAAAGCCCCTTTGACTTCTAACGACCTTCGCGCTCCGCTCCTCAAAATGCGAAGACTTTACAAAAATAACAAAAACTATTACAAAATTGACTCTAGAGAACCTTGTCCCAACAATTAGTAAGCTATGGTATTAGTTCACGACATTAAGAATTTCCATGCTAAAGTGGGGTGAATCTCCATGGTTAATAATCTTGCTACATGTTTTTTATTAAATGTATATATGTTTAAATCGCATATTAATTTTTTTATATTAGCAATTGCACCTGATGTTGTAGAGGGAACGCTGTAAAGTGGTAGCATATGGAAGAGTGGCATTGGTGAAGATTGTTGGTTGAAGCAAATAGATATAGTTTGAAAGGTGCAATGGTGAAGTTTTACATTCCAAAAACTTGTGGAACATGTATACCTTGTGATGCCAATATTTGCAAAAATAAAATGTGTCTTTGGCTTCAAAGTTTATCAATACCATAATCCACCCAAATATAACAAAGATACTTAAGAAAGAACTACTTTTAAGTATTGCTTGCAAATTGACAAATTGGATAGATTTTCAATGTACTAAACAACTTACATAAACAAATTGTTAATTTACAAAAAAGACGTCAAATTAATGTGAAAAGATTACATACTACCATGTATTTTCTTGACACAAGGTTGTCTCAAAGTGGTTGCACACACTAAATATCCTTATTTTGGAAACAATGGAATTTTGTAAGGGAAATTGATGAGCAATAATGGCTTGACAGTCACAACATCTAGGTCATATGAGTATATGTTGTCATATATTTTTGCTACAAACATTATATTTGATTTGTCTCACAATAATTTTACTGGGAAAATCCCCACAAGCATAAGTAGTATGAGCCATCCGCGGTTCTTGAATTTATCTTGGAATCAATTGGAAGGGAGAATACCTACAACTTCCAATCAAATATATACTTTGGAGTAGTTGGATTCGACCCATAATAATTTCACTGGACCTTCCTGAGGAGCTTTCTAAATTGCATGAGTTGAGTGTTGCAGGTGTTTCATCAAATATCCTCTGTGGGAAAATCCCAATTAGGACACAATTCCCTATTTTCAATGTAACTTCATTTCAAAACAATAGGTGCTTATGGAGTTGTCCTTAAGATTCATGTAATGAAAATGCAATACAAGGGAAGGTGATAATGCTAGTAAGAGTGGGATGGTTAAGTCACATAGATGAAAATATATCATTGATAGCATTGGGCATGGGAATGGGGATTGGATTTTGGGGAGTGGTTGTTGTCTTTATGTTATGGAAAAGAGCTAAGGACTAGGTAGTGCCCCAAACATGCCTCATCCCTTTCTTGGGGTATATCGATTCCCTACTTAAAAAGGGATAGCCAACTCAAGAATTTCAGCTTATTGTATGGAAAAATAGAATATATGATTAATTAAGAATTTCTATTAATATCGACGTAATTATTGAACTATGCACTGTATTCCCATAATAGCACTGTGTGCTCATTGAAAATGGCTTACTCACCTATCATGATGCAACAATTTCAAGCAGTTGATTGAATAAAGAGATTAAAAAGACTTATCCCAAAGAGAAAAAGGATCCATGTTGCTGCAACAAAGTAGCTTATGATTTATTCACTTCAAAATATTCTACAAATCTGAACTTGCGTGTTGATATGAAAATAATATATGTGAGTTCTATTTCAAATTAAAATTATATAGTGATAACGTGATTTATCTTTTGCACTTCCATAATTATAGATTTCCAAATGTCCTATGGAAGTTGAACACTCTTCCCAATAATCAATATTACATATCCTGGTATTAAAGTCACAACAAGGAGTGCAGAACAATCTTGGCTTCTTTAGGTTGGTTTCCCTCTGTGTACGCAAGTTCTGAACATCATTATCCCAATTTTCTCAATCTAAAACCATGGTTTAGTGCACTGTTGCACCTGTATTTGGTGTCTTAGGCAGAAGAGAACCATGTCAGATAGACTGATATAACTTTGCTAAGTTCTTTTGGCACTAAGAAGATATTGACCATGAAAATGACATATGGATTTGGAATACGGGAATATTTGTGGTTATAAAGAGCTCTATTTAAAAATGACTGATAGATAAAAGGATACTCTTCCACATGACAGGGATGGAAAATGTAAGTACCATTGAAAAACATTTATGCCTACACATAACCTCCATTTCCTTTAGTACAAGTGTGGATGCATAACATGTTTTGACACATCAGAGGGCGAACATTAACACTCAAAGGTTGAACAGTGGAGCTACCTATGACAACTTTTTTTGTATCTATAATTGTGAATGTAATGTGTGCTTGTTTGATGAATGAGAATGATTTTATCATAAGAAGAATGATTTTATCATAAGAAAATGAAAGCAACTATTGTTTCATTTAGTTTAGTGTGGACACATAACATATTTTGAGATGGTAGAGGTCAAAAATTAACACTCAAAGGTTGGACAGTCAAGCTACCTATGACATCTTGCATTGTATCTATAAGTAATTCAGACTGTAATGTGTGTGCAGGTTGGATGAAGGTGAGTGATTTTGATGAGTCACCAATCACAAGATTAATAGAAAGCTATCTCATCATATGGCTTGAAATTTCTTCTTCAATGTTGAAATTGGCATCTCATTTGATGTTACCAGTATAGAATTGAAGGCTTGAAAATGTTTAAAAATATTTCAGAAAATATTTCAGGTGTACAACCTTCTAAAAATGGAAGTGTGTCTCTTTTGGACTTCAGAGGCCTCAAACTAACTTTATGTGATCACAAGATCAATAGAAAGCTATCTCATCATATGGCTTGAAATTGCTTCTTCAATGCTGAAATTGGCATTTCATTTGTTGTTACCAGTCTAGAAAATAAGGCTTGAAAATGTTTAAAAATCTTTCAAGTGTACAACCCTCTAAAAATGAATGTGTGTTTCTTTTGGGCTTCAAAGGCCTCAAACTAAGTTGATGGTGTTGGTGTGTTGTGTGTGAGTGATAAATAGATCTGATTTATTATAATTGTGTTTCTCCTTTTACATACCCAATATAGTTGTCACGAGTGGAAAATTGTTAATGTATTTCTTGGTTGATGCAAAGAGCATTACTATTATGATGTATAAGTTGGTTGTTTATGTAATTATGGATCTCAAAAGAAGATTCGAATTCATGGGAGAGTTTCTCAGGGAAGATATCCATGCATCAAAGGCCCAACTGCACCTCCAATTATTTTCTTAGGATACCAATAACGACAGATTGAATTGTGACAACAACTACTCTATTAATTTCCATTTTGTTTATTTCCTATGAATGAATTCAGTTCTACGGAACTAAGGCTTCCAACAAAGATGTGTTATTTTATGCTTTCCACTAGGTCTTTTCGGATATTGATAGTTAAAAATGTAAAGAGCATTACTATTATGATGTATAGGTTGGTTGTTCATGTAATTATGGCCCTTCCTGAGATTTTTTCACCTTCCTTGTCTTCCAGTTACATTAAAAAAAACTTGTTTGTCATGGTTCTCTTGAGAGGCATGATATCCATATGCTTTGCATCCACGACGTCCGCCCAATTCAACACCATGGAATGCAGAACAATCTTGGCTTCTTTAGGTAGGCTTCCCTCTATGTACGCAATTTCTGAATGTCATTATCCCAATTTTCTCAATCTAAAAACAATCATTTGGTGCACCATCGTAGCGGTATTTGGCATCTCAAATATAAGAGAACCTTCACACAGAGACTAATATAGCTTTGCTAAGTTCTTTTGGCACCAAGAAGAGATTGACCATGAAAAAAACTTTTGGAATATGTGAATATTTGTGGTTACAAAGAGCTCTATTTACAAATGAGTGACATATAAAAGGACACTCTTCCACATGACGAGGATGAAAAAGCTAAGTACCATTGAAAATCAGTTATACCTACACATCATCTCCATTGCATTTAGTACCAATGTGGATGCATAACATATTTTGACACAATAGAGGTCGAAGATTAACACTCAAAGGTTGAACAATAGAGCTACCTATGACAACTTCCTCTGTATCTATAACTGTGAATGTAATGTGTGTGCAAGTTTGATGAATGAGAATGATTTTATCAGAAGAAAATGAAAGCAACTATTGTTTCATTTAGTTTAGTGTGGATACATAACATATTTTGACATGGCAGAGGTCGAAGATTAACACTCAAAGGTTGGACAATCGAGCTACCTATGACAACTTTCTCTATATCTATAAGTAATTGACACTATAATGTGTGTGCAGGTTGGATGAAGGTAGTGATTTTGATAAGCCACTAATCACAAGATCAATAGAAAGTTATCTCGTCATATGGCTTGAAATTTCTTCTTCAATGCTGAAATTGGCATCTCATCTGATGTTACCAGTCTAGAATTGAAGGCTTGAAAAGGTTTAAAAATCTCCCTGGTGTGCAACATTCTAAAAATGAAAGTGTGTCTCTTTTGGGCTTCAGAGGCCTCAAAATAACTTGATGGTGTTGGTGTGTTGTATGTGAGTGATAAAGAGATCTGATTTATTATAATTGTGTTTCTTCTTCCTTGTACATACCCAATATAGTTGTCATGAGTGGAAAATTTTTAATGTATTTCTTGGTTGATGCAAAGAGCATTACTATTATGATGTATAGGTTGGTTGTTTATGTAATTATGGATCTCAAAAGAAGATTCAAATTCATGGGAGAGTTTATCAGGGAAGATATCCATGCATCAAAGGCCCAGCGGCACCTCCAATTCTTTTCTCACCCAGCTGCATCTCCAATTCTTTTCTCAGGATACCAATAACGACGGATTGAATTGTGACAACAACTACTCTATTAATTTCCATTTTGTTTCTTTCCTATGAATGAATTCAATTTTTTTATTTTTTTATTTTTATTATTATTATTATTTTTTAAATTATGTATATTTTTGTTTTGTTTTTTTTAATGATATTTTTAATATTTTGTCTAATTTTTTAATTTTTAATATTTATAAGTTTTTTTTTTATTTATTTTTTATTTTTATTTTTATTTTTTATGAGAAATGTTTTCGGCGATAATCACATCAAAATTCATTTGTCGATGGGTTTCAAACTAGCAAGTGTGGTTCATTGACAATGAACCACACTTGTTAGTTTGAAACCCGTCGACAAATGAATTTTGATGTGATTATCATCAAAAACATTTCTCATAAACTTGTTATGGATCACCGAAGCCTTAATTCAATAATTTGTATAGTTTTTTTTGTCTTTTTTTATTTGATTTTTTGTCATGTTTTATTTCTTGTTATTATTTTTTAAAGTTTTTTATGTTTTTAAAATTGTTTTTAATTTTTTCTTCTATATTTGAATTTTTGGTGCTTTTTGTATTTTTTTTTGTGTTTTTTTTTACAATATTTGATTTTTTTTCTCTTGTATTATTTTTTGTGTGTTTTTTTATTGTTTTTATTATTTTTTCCAATATTTAAATTTTGTTTTCTTTAGTATTATTTTGTGTGCGTGTGTTTATTGTTTTTTTTTAATATTTGAATTTATTTTCTTTTGTATTTTTCATTTTTATTTATTTTTATATTTTTTTTTACAGGATCCGTGTCGATGTTCATCTAGCAATCCGATTTGTGTGTAATTTGGTAGTTGATTTTAATTTTTCACTATAATGAATCAAGTCTGCCCCCACAACGTATCCATTTCATGGTTGGTCTTTAAGTTTTCATTACAACGGGTCGAGTTCACCTACACCGTGTGTGAATTTGATGGTTGATTTTTAAATTTATGTTGTAATGTATCAAGTTGTCTTAGACTAAGATTTTAAAATCACTATATATTTAACATTTAAAGAATAAATTACTCTTAGGTGTTTGTCTTTAAAGTTTTTTGTTATAAATTTTTTCCATAATGTCATGCTTGAAATATTTTGAAAACTTGAATTTTTTTTGTAGTCATAATCTTTGCTTTCAATTGCATGGGTGAAAAATTGTCGAGATTTTAATGTTTTTCTAAGTCATGATATTTTATCTTTAATGCTATGGTTAAAAACAATTACAATTTCAGGGTTTTTTAGAGTCAATATATTTTATCTTTAACAACATGGATGGAAATTGTTGGAATTATCAGGATTTGAGATATGATATTTTATTTTTAACATCCTGTCCGAGAATTGTTGGAATTTTACAGTTTTTCAAAGTCCAGATATTTTATCTTTAATTCCATTGCTTAAAAATGTCAAAATTGTAACTCGATTTTTTTTTGTTGTTCCAAAATCAACACTTTTTTTAAGGGTGTTTTTTCATCCATTTTGAAAAAAAAATGGTTTTACTTCCATTTGACAAAATTGTTGAAAATTTACCAAAATAAAAACATCATTTTGGCATACACAATTTTCATTTTTGGGTTGTTTTTATGTTTTTTGGGGGTTTTTGGGCCAGAGTACCCGTTTTGAGGTAATAGTTTCCATTTGATCAGTAACGATGTTGGAGGCCCCCAAGATCTAAAAAATTGAAATGCCAGAAGAAAATATAAGAACACACATTAAACAAAACCAACAAGAAATAATTTTATTAAAATAGAGAATAATTGTAAAAACTACATTGTGGTGGACAATATGTTCTTTTGCAAAATGCGACTTGTTACTTATAGTCATTTTTTTAGTTATAATACTATCAAGTAAATTCCATGGGTGATTGAATACCATGGGTGGATCTTACTTACAATACCATGGGTGAATGAATAGCATGAGTTTATGCCACCTACAATACCATGGGTAAATTCCATGGGTGGATAAATACTTTGAGTCGATGAATATCATTGGTGAATGTCACTTACAATACCATGGGTATATTCCATGAGTGGATAAATCCATAAGTCGATGAATATCATGGATGAATGCTAATTTTCATTCAGATCATTTCTCCCTCCTTAAGAAGCAATGGTCCCCATTACATGAAGTTCCTTCCTGAGAAACCTATGTTGAATATGAAGTGCCATTGCAGAGAAGGGTTTTGTGTGGCTAATCCATAACAGTGATGAACCGAGATTTGAGGATTGAGATAGCTTGTAATGCTTGTGACCAATTGTGATACTAATAATGTTCGGTCTAGCAAATGGACTTAGATGAAGTGTAAGTTTGTGGATGACCCATAACTATGAAAAACGAAGATCCGATGATAGAGATACTATGTAATGCTTGTGACCAACTGTAATACTAACAATGTGCAGCGTAACACATGGACTTCGATGACAATAATTTAATGCGGTTGACCCATAAACATGATGTTCACTGTTGATGAAGTAGCAGGTGCTTACATAACCTGGGGTGGGAGGGCATGTCTCCAGAGAACCCAAGACGAATGCTGCTATGTTGAAACCGATGAATGTGAAGCAGGTGCCTACTAAAGCGGGGTGGAAGGACACGTCTCCAAAGGGAACCCGTTCCTAATGCTGCTCCAGATATAAAAACTAATTTAAAATGGGATAACTTGGTCATTATAATTCAGAATCTTTATTATAACTTATTTTTGGAAATAGAATGACCATTTTGCATCTTCCCATGTGATTGAAATCCCTATCTAGATACTTTGGAAACTCAGATTTGCACTACAACTGTCCCGTTGTCACAAAAGTTTAAAAAAATCGCTGATTTTAAACCAGTGATATGTCCCTCATCCGAATTTCGATTCGATCAAATTTTTTTTTTTGAAATTGAGTGATTTTTCAAAAGGTCGCAGATCTGCAATCATTTTTCTAAAATTATGCACAAAAAATGATAGTAGAGCCACCGTCTACGAATTGCCGTTAGAAAAATTTCTGCAACACAATTAATTTTAAATCAATAATATTTCCCTCATCCGGACTTCGATTCAACTGATTGTTTTGCAAGGAATTCAAACCTGCTATTTGTTTTTGTAAATTTTGCACCAAAAGTTTCAGATCAGATCTGCAAACTCGCAACCCAAAAAATCCCTGCCAAAAAAAAATAAAAAAAATCTTCCCACTTTGCCTAAAAAAGTGCTATGTGGAAGTCATAGCATGTGCATGAAGTTTGTTGCATATTGCTGCAAAACTTTTAAATTTAAATATGCATCAAACCCTCATTCCCATGGAGCTGTACCCTGAATCTGATACCACTGATCCAGATCTTGGGGGGAGGCCCCAAAGATCTAAAAAATTGAAATGGATATTTGGGGGAGGCCCCGAAAGTCAATTGGTTGTGTTTTGTCGGTTTCACTTCGTTAACTGTACATGAGAAGTTGAATTAGATCATAATAGCCTCCCGTCACATGTTTACCTTAACAAACTGATTAACTTGGATAAATGTAGGAGGAAGGTGTTACACACACATGATAATATATGCATATGCATATCTTTTCAAAATGTTAGTGTGTAAATGCCAACTTCTTAGTATTCTAGTAGTGACAATATCCACAACCCCACATAATCTTCATGAATTTGTTGTAGATTCAAAATGAAAATATGTAATCAATATCTATAGTTGTACTTGACTTTCTTATCGGCTATACCTTTGCATAGGTCTATCTTTGGCGTGTTTCTAGTCATGTGAGGGACTTTCCAACGTTGGGTCAAACTATAATTTTTTATCAAACTTGAATCTAATTAATTTTTTCATCAAGAGGTTGTCAACTTGAAACAACAAATGAAAATAGAAAATGACAATAATATATTGATTTTTTTTTTGATATCTCTCAAGGATGTAATTTGTTGTAAATATCTCTCCATTTACCTCAAGGTAGTTGACAATGTAACCATATGAATACTTTATCAAACATTGACTTAGACTTATATCATCAAAATGCTTCACAAACTTTATCTCTCGGTTTGGTTTTGGTGCAAGATGGGGAGGATATTGACCAAGTTGTTGTATTCATTACAAGCAACAACTTACAAGAAGATATTGACCAAATTGTTGTGTTCATTATAAGCAACAACTTACAAGCCTCATAGAGGAGGTGCAAACATGTTTAAAAGGGTTGGAGTTCATAAAAAGGTAGAAGTTTGTAACAAAATATTTTATTATGAAATGATCTTCTGTAAAATCTTAATGTGGTTATAAACCTTGTTGCATATATTTTCAAGGTGAAATGACAAAACCTCTATTGCAATTAAGAAATAGGAATAATGTTGACATAAAATTATGCTGGATCAATTTGGATGTGACATGAGCAAATTTGAATTTTATGAAAGTATGCTCTATAATCACTAGTATTATCTTAAGAAGCCTCTTGAGATCAAGGTTACAAAGTTCTTACTGTGGCAATAATTATAGTAAATGTATTCATCTCATGTACTCTTTTATGGCACAAAAACACTTGCGTTTCTCAAGGATCGAAGAAACCCTTGTTATTCTCCCAATTGCTTCCAAATTGCAATTTCATGAGTATGTGTAGCAAAGTATGGAATATTTGGATAGCAAAGTATGGAATATTTGGATGTTATTGGTGGGTGCCCTGAATAAGAAGCCAAACTTCGAGTTGTGTTAAGTTTTGTACATGTAAATATTTTTCCCAAACTAATTACAAGGGTTGGCATGAGCATATGCAAGTTCAACAATGGTGACTTAAAAGAGTAGTTTGCGAAAACTTTGTTTGTGATCTCAAAATGTTCACACTACCACAACAAAATTGAGAAATATATTGTATGATACTTTGAGGGTAAAATCATCCACTGATGTTCCACCTAAGTAATTTCCACATTTTTGGAAATAGTTTAAGATGATTGTGTGACTTATTATATCTAAAACTCATTAAGAAATCATTGAAAATGACGAAGATGCCATAGAGAATCCTTTTTCTCATGGTTGAAATCATTGAAAATGACGAAGATGCCATAGAGAATCCTTTTTCTCATGGTTAGTTGACATGATTTAACAATATGTTGTAGACACATTCATATCTAAATGTGTTCAAAATATTTTGAGATATTGACCTTCACAATGCACCAAATTATTGTAAAATCAACATAAATCAAGCTAGAATAGATCTATTTGACATTTTGATTTCTTGGTTTATTAGAGGTATGGCTAGAAGGAGATAATTGTTTCATTTTTCATTTTAATTTGTTTTTATCATAAATTGGATGGCCATAATGGTCGACCTTATTTCTTGTAGTGGCACTAATTGGGTTGTAGTGGCACTAATTGGGAGCACTGATTAGGCAAAGTGGAAAGGGAAATCATTGATATAGTTGAAACACTCCCATTTATGCAACAAAGACGTATCGACAAGAAGTGGAATGTTTCCTTTAGAAAATATCCCATACATTGAAAAATTGTAAGCACAATGTTTAAGTGATGAGTTAAAAAACTACTCGATACCATGAACAATAAGAAGATCTTTTGATAATACCCTTGCTATATTAGTCATTACACTTTTAAGACAATCAAGTGTCTTGCACCTAGAGGTACTCCCTAGCCCGATATGATAGGAGATGTTGTAATGTAATGTAATGCATTGTAAATATTTTGACTCAGTCACAATAAAATAAAAATAACCTTCAGTTAAAATACAAATAATTTCAAACTAAATTAATAACAATAAAACTTTTACTTTATCATTATTATTTTATTAATTTTTGTTGTGTAGTTAAGGTAAACTTGACTTGGTCAATTACTACTAGTTTTTGAGCTTCAAGTTTATGAGAACCTATGATATTGGCTCATGGTATTCATGTGGAATATAACTTATGTAAATGGGGAAACTAAATCAACCTAGATCCATCTTAACTCTTGGTAGATCCAACCTGGTTTTTGAACTTATGGTATTGACCCATGGTATTCAAGTGGAATATAGCCTCTTTAAAGGGGGAAATTAAACCAACCTACATCCATGTTAACTAAGAATCAAATCTCTTTTCACTCTTAAAAAATTTAGCATCTCAAAATATTTGATCCCTTTCTACGATTTTAATATAAAACCATTTAGAACCACTTACTAATCACTAAAATTTATCATTTTTCATCTATATTGTGATTTTCCTTTTACAATTTTAAAAACTATTTTAGATTATTATTTTATATCAATAATTTTTAAAAATCGTTTTACATTATAATTATAATTTTAATTATGCAACTTAAAAATTAACTTTATATTTATATTTATATTGTTAACATGATAAATAATTAAATTTTTGTTTTGTTTTGTTTTTTTTTTAAATCTAGGATAATCGATAACTGGTGAGAGTTATCCTGAACAGACCCAGGATCAAGCAGGAAACTTATGCCTTATCCTGAACAGACGCAGGATCAAGCAGGAAACTTATGCCTCAACAAGAGGCGAGACGTCCACTATGGGGTCACCTGAACAGACCCAGGATCAAGCAGGAAACTTATGCCTCAACAAGAGGCGAGACGTCCACTATGGGGTCACCTGAACAGACCCAGGATCAAGCGGGAAACTTATGCCTTATCCTGAACAGACCCAGGATCAAGCAGGAAACTTATGCCTCAACAAGAGGCGAGACGTCCACTATGGGGTCGCCTGAACAGACCCAGGATCAAGCAGGAAACTTATGCCTTATCCTGAACAGACCGAGGATCACGCAGGAAACTTATGCCTCAACAAAAGGCGAGACGTCCACTATGGGGTCGCCTACTCTTCTATATATATATTCAATAAGATTTGAACCCTCATTCCCTGGGTTTCACTCAACAAAACTTACCGTTAAACCCCATATCACTTTATTATAAATAATTAAAAATTTTACCTAGAGATATATATACGTGAGGTTTCACCCAACAAAACTTACCGTTAAACCCCATATCACTTTATTATAAATAATTAAAAATTTTACCTAGAGATATAGGTACGGAGTAACCGCACAAAGGTTACAACAGACCTTGCATCCTTACGATGCAAGCGTTGCAATATTATAAAACCAAGTGAATCTATTCTATTTTTCTATTTTTCATACTTGTTAATGTCACTAAAGGGGTAAATTTTCTGTCACGAAACCCTATCAATTTGTTGGGTATTGTACATTTCGGCAAAGCAGCTCCTCGGTTTTATGCATCCTTCCATCGGTCTCTGAGTTTTATACACCTAAGGAACCCAGGATCGAGTCCTCTGGCGTTCTGCAGGTAACTGTTAATTCTCTCTCTGCCATTGAGTTTTCTCTGCCTTTCATTGCACGGAGACCATGTCTATTCAGAATATATGCAAACGATTTGCAAAGAATGATGCGCCATTTTCACTGGCCATGTATTTCCTACGCTTTCCTGCATTCACTGCAGGAGCCCACTTTAGATTTGCTAATATATGCACTCAAATAACAACGCCATCTAAAACCCCAGACGACAGGGGTGTTGCCACTCAATTTCTCATCGATAAATGCGGTTTGACAACGGAAGAAATTGCTAAAGCCTTTAGACATAGAAATGAATTGCTTCGTGCAAAATCAAGTCAGAATATGGAAAAAGTTATGGAGTTGTTAAATGGCTGTGGCTTGACCAGCGCTGCCCAGATTCGAAGTGTGGTCCTTTACAACCCTAACGTTTTGTTTTACAGAGCTGAAAGAAACATACAGTCTAAGCTCAACCTCCTAAGGACTTTCATGAAGGAAGAGCATCTCTCCAAACTCATATCTACTAATGCACGAATATTTAATTTCAGTGAACAGAAGCTTAGGTCTTCGATTTCACTTTTGCAGATATTGGGGGTCGAGGGGGAAGCTTTGTCAGATATTTTGGCATGCATTCCTCACTTGCTCACGGCTTCAGAGGAAAGAGTTATGGAGACGTTTAAACAGGCCGAGGATTTAGGGTTAAAAAAGGGATCAAAGATGTTTAGATTTGCTCTGCTTACATGTTTCGGGTTAGCGAAAGTGAAACTAGATCGAAAACGGCAGCATTTGGGCAGCCTAGGTTTTTCTGAACAACAAATTTTGTTTATAGCAAGACAGAGGCCAATGATTCTAACGCTTTCGGAGGAAAAACTGAAGCGTAATGTGGACTTTTTGGTGAATACTGCGAGGCTTCAATTGGCTGATATTGTGAAGTACCCAACTCTGTTTGCAAACAGCTTAGAGAGAAGGCTGATTCCTCGGTATATGGTGCTGGAGGCAATGAAGTTCAAGCAATTGCAAGTGTCGAAAAAAGAAAGGCGTTTTCCGGTTATTCTTGCGTTGACAGAAAAACGTTTCTTGGAATATGTTCATCCAAATGCCGAATTCTCCTCAGTTCTCCAGGATATTTACCGCAGAGGGAAAGCTGGAGAGTTAGTCATTGGCAAGGAGACATGGAGTGAGTTTTTCTCAGTGGAAAAGATTGATGAAAGTTGCCATAGTTCGTCGGAAGCTTCAATATGACTTTTCTTATGCACTATTTTTAATTTTAATGTAATTTTCCTTTGGCTGGAGAACTCCTGGTAAAGGAGTTTCACATTGAGTGAGAATGTTCCAATTTATACTTTCTATGGCTTCCTTAGCTCGAGAAGAGTCCAAAAAATGTGTTTGCAATATTGAAGAGCAGATTTACTCGCGGAGTGTATCTTATTTATTGACAAACTCTGACACACCAGCTGCATGGCAGAGTGTGTCTTTGCACCATATTTCCTTCCCAGGAAACCCTATAAATTTTCGAGCGTTAACAACATCAACAGGCTACTCAACGAGGTTGGATCTCAAACAGCAAAGCGACTTCATTCTACACAAGGTAAGCCTGCATACTCGTATTCAAGGCGCGCTGTGGGAAGAACGTGGCTCTGCTCAGCTTCATCCAACTTGCTCTTCGGTAGGTTCCATCTTTGGCCTTCTATATATTCTTTACAGTCTCGAGCATTTTTCTCCTTGACTTGTCTGATTCCTTGACACCATTTATTATTCTTTCTACTTTAACCGACCCTCTCTCTTGTTCGCTCTAGTTCTTGGTGGCCATTTCACCTCTCTTTTCTTCCGCCCTCTTCTGATTTTGATTTTGGTTATTTCCCTGGTCTTGCCCTCCCACCCCTCTGCTCTTTCCACCTCCATTGCCTGACCATTCCCCATTCCTCATTCCTGATAATGCAGATATAATTGAAAGAGATATGCATAGGGAACCAACAACCCAACCCAAGGTAGCATGAAATACAGGGTTACTAAGGAACTGCTTGCACCTCTGAGATCCACATCTGAATCCAAAAATTGTTTCACAGGATGCCCATCACTAGGCCATGTACAACCTAAACTTCCAAGCAAGAACTCAAAAGGGTGTTAGAGACCAAGAAATAGACTAGAGAATGATTTGAGTAGTTTGGCTTCAGAGCAGTGTAAGGAGAAAGACAAAAAATTCAATGAGATAGCACCGCCTCTTCAGTAAGAAAGTGAACAGAGGGGAAGAACTAAGCTTTCTTTTGTAGGTTAAAATAGAAATAGCAGAGTACAATCCTAGAAAACTCAGCAGATTTTTGAAGAGCAAATTTAAGAATAATCAGTTGCCAGTAACATTTTTGAAGAGCAGATTTAAAAATAATCAGCTGCCAGTAACATTTTTGAAGAGCAGATTTAAAAATAATCAGCTACCAGTAACATTTTTGACGAACAGATTTAAAAATATGAATGATTTGACAGTATTCTTTTCTGACTTTTCCAGGTACAACACACCATCCTTCCTCTGCTCTATTTTCTTTATAATTTATATGGCTTCCTTATCGTGAGAAGAGTCCAAAAATACGTGTTTGCAATATTAAAGTTATACAGCTGCCAGTAACACTTTTGAAAAGGTACAACACACTATTCTTCCTGTGCTCCATTTTCTTTAATTCAATGATGAGCATCTTTGGACGTATAAAGAAACAAAATCAATGATCAGCATCTTTGGACGTATAAAGAAAAAAATAACAGATATTAATTTGTTGCTAAACAACATCTTTGTTTGCAATGGTTGAACTTATTGCATTTTTATATACAACTGGTTAGTTTTTATATGCAAATGGTTATTTTTCTTGAACTGAGTTTAGGCTGCCTCCTTGTGAGCAAAACCTTAACCATTGCATAACTTAATCAGTTTATCAATTTTATTGGGTTGAATTTTATAATTCATGATTTATAATTTTTTTAACCTTAACAACCAAGCATCACACCCTCCTGATCATAGGCAAAGTTAAGTTATTTTCCAGAATCTATCATCTCAAAGATAATCGGCTCACAAAAAGCAAAACTTATCACAAGTGGGATTTAAATTTTTATGGAGAGGTAACATTTCTCCTCCCTGGCCACCCATATTAGATCCAATTGACATTTACCAACTTATATTGAGGAAAAGTCTTGAGAATTATCTATAATTGAAATTTTTAAAGAACTTATTCATGATGTCAGATGAGTAGTGCAATTGTAATCTTTTTTGTTTCCGAGAATTTTTTTTTAATGCAGAATTCAATATACACATAATTGTGTCTTTCCAATACTCCCATAAGTCAATCACCGTGCTTCTATTTCCATCCAAATGACTTATAGAACTCCCTACTTTTATAGATTCATCCGTTGACATCTAGCTTACACTGAAGTATATATACATTCAACAAATTAGCTAGCCGAAGACCATAGAAACAAAAATTCTGTAGAATCCAATAAGTTTTTAGCTTCTAATTTACCACACATCACCTTCTTAGAGTGCATTACCATCTTTGGTTTCTTTAATGGCATAATCAGACGTTTTTCACAGCATAAGGAAACAAACAACAGATATTGATTCATCATATTGATTTATTGTTAATCACGACATCTTTTGTTCTAAATGGTTGAACTCTTGCATTTATAGATACAACTTGCTATTTTACTGAAAGAGAGTATGGGATGCCAAGTCGGTGTACTTATCTTGTGAGCAAAACCCTTAATCATTACAAACACAAAACAGTTTATCAACTTTTATATCAATGGAGTGTCTTGCGAATTGTTTATATTTGAAATATTTAGGGATTTTATTCATGGTGTTAGATGAGTAGCTAAGTTGTAATTTCTCTTTGCCCCAAGAAAAGAGTCTATATTCATATTTCAAATGGAAATTAAAATGTACATAATTATATGCCTTTCCAGTAGTCTCAGACGTACATCGTTGCCCTTCTATTTCATAAATGGCTTACAGAACTGTCCACTCTTATACAGTCATCCATTGACATCTGGCTTAAACGGCTAGGTCTATGTTAAAATGTTAAGAAAAAAGCAACAAAGAAAAATGATAAAAAACAAAAAATCCAGAGAGTCGAAGAGGTTTCCAGCTTCTAACTTACAGCACATTACCATCTATAGCTCTTTCTCTATGCATAAATTGAGAGGATTTTGACAGTCCAGTTGTAGTCCATGATGCATGTGTCATTTATATGATGTGCCACATGAGTATCCTAATTGATTACTAATCCTTTGGAGTGAAAACTATGTTCTTGGTTCATACTAGTTCTTTTTGTATGTTGTCATCTTCTTACACATTAGTTCCAGGCTGAAGGCATTTATTGAAGGGTGTGGCATCAAAACTTGTAGTTTTTTTGGTAGCCTCTTGTCATCATCATATGTATTGTTTTTACATGCCAATGGTCTTGATTTAAGGGTATATCCTCTATATAAAGCACTGTAATTGAATTTGTTGTTTTGTACTGCACGATTTGGAAAATTGTTCAACCACTTATCCCCCTGTGTCTGTCGACTTTGAAATTGTGCCTCGTCATCGTCGTTCTCCTCATGAATAAGTTCACATTCTTTGAACCCTCGTGAATAAGTTCACATTCTTTGAACTTGGTCTGCAAACACATGGCTTCCAAATTGATTTCTCAACTTGAATAACACGACCATTTAACAATAGATATCACGACAAATGACCTAACTGACCCATTCCTTAGACAGGAAAATCACAAATAGTTCGAGGAAATGGGATTGTCGGAACCCCAAGTATGTGTAGACATATCTTATGTGCAGAGTTGAGAATTTGTCACATGGTGCTTGTCTAGCCATTCAAAAGCTTTCGCTTTAGGATTCTGCTTGTATGATTATATATTCTACAATGCAGTGTTGGATCCTTGCATAATGGGACTACATCACATTCCGAAGGAGGGCTTCACAGTTCACAATCTTTGGAAAATGAAGACGTGATATGCGAGAAAGTGGGCAAAAACATTTCCAGGTCATTCGATTTAAAAAGCAACACGTGTTTTTTGGAAAATTGTCGAGATGCTAAATTGAAATTTGTCATGGTGCTCAAATGTTATTGGTGTTGCCCTGTTTTAATTTACCATGACTTATTACATAGCATTTTGTGTTGTCAAACTTGAAGATTTGTTATTTCCATTATGGGGAGCTCTGAACCATACTACCATTGTTACATTGACTTTGCTAGCCGCCTCTCTCTACTTTCTTAAGACACAAAACAAATCTATTAAAACTATTAGGTGACATTTAGATTTAAAAAGATATATGTTTAAAGGGGAAACAAGATGTGAGGTAACTCACGGGTTATATTAATATATGATTTTATTACGGTTAAGGGATGAGGTGACTTACGATTACAATTAGATTTAAAAATATATATGGTTACAAGGGAAATAAGATGTGAGGTACCTCATGGGTTATATTTTTTTGGAAATACTGAGAATCAATATTTCTTAGCAATTAACACTTTTTAATCTTTTTTAGAGCATTATTTATTCTTCAATTTTTATTAATGTTTTTCTTCAACAATTACAAAAAACAATAAACACAAATATTTTTAGGTGGAAAACTGTTAATTTTAGGCAACAATGGTATGTTCTATGCTTTAGAGCAATTTTACTTCAATTTATTTATTAGCCCAATATCAATATCTAGTTTAGCAATCACATCAACATGATAGTAAAATGTAGATAGAACATAAACATAAATAGTAGAAGATAAGTCAAGACAAGAGGACACAAGATGTGGCACCAACTAAGGACAAACCCCAATGTCAGGAACCCCTTGATCAATTCTATCAATTCTTCTTTTAGTCTTCAATAGTTCGGCAGAGAGAGAAATAGTATAATTTACAAATTTTGATCATTTAGAACAACAGCGAAAGAGCCCTAACCAGAAAAGTCAACGTTGACAACATGGCAAATTTGACCCTCAAAGATTTGGTCAACTTCATTCAACTTCGGCCTCCAATGAAACAACCCTTAAAACAATCGAAATCAACCGAGTCAAAGTTTGGTCAAACAGTGAATTTGCAGTCAGCGCTAACCACAGTCAACATTGGTTAAACAACCAATGGATTGCCCGATTTTTGTGCCCAAAAATGCGGTCTTCCCAATCAGAGATAACCCTCACAAAAACGCAGTCAAACAGGTCAACGCTTGGTCAACGTAGGTTTTGGAAATTCAAACCTGTTCAATGCTAAAACAGAAAATGCCCTTCCTTTCCTCCGCACGTGTGGAGAGAGGTACTGCCCAGAAATCTGTACCCAATCAGATGAGGAGAGAGAGATGTGTGAAGATGAGTGATGTCCAAATGAGGATAAGGCATTATGTATTTATAGGCTAATGTTGAGGATGAATAGACGTGGTTGTTGGGCTTCTGAGCCTACATGGGTTTGTTGACCGACCTTGACAATTTGTTCATAACATAAATAAAATCATATCTTCATTTGTACATGTCAGAATCAGATGATCTTTCAATCAATCCTACACTTCTCGGAGAGAGAAATTCAAAAAAATATCAGTTGTTATAAATAAGATGACCCATGTGGAGTTTGGCCCTAGTTGCCAATTTTAACACTCCCTCTCAACTAGGGAGAACTCCATTTGCTAATCCATTTGCCAATCTGTACTATCTCTTCCATCCATGCACTGCTCTGCAATGCTTTGTTGAACTATGAAGAAGTGATTGAAAATGCATCGTACCATTCTCTACTGACTCGAAGTCAGTGCCAATCAAAAGAGAGTGTCTCATACCACTCTTACTGACTCGAAGTCAGTTCCCATTGATCCCAGGTCAATATTGAACATCTTAGCATAAGGAGTACGTTAATACACGATGCGTCAATCGGTAGTACTATGGTCCCTATCCTCATTTCTCTACTCATTTTCCATATGAGAGGTACTTCCCATGAGTCCCAGACTGAATGGGTAGGATGTCTCGGTAGGAGAAGGATGAACCGCTTGTCCTGTTCACATGTTGCCAAGGGGTATCACAGGGGAAGGATGGACCACTCACCCTGTACACAACAAACCACTAGGGGAAGGTTGAACCACTAACCCTATGGTTGTTCATTGCTCCAAGAAGTACCCCAAGCACCCTGAAGCTCCTAGAGCTCAATGTCCATCTCATACAGGGTCCTCATAAGAGGGTCTCTCCATGACTCCAAGTCGTTCTTGGAAGGCCAATAATTTGAACTTCCCCAAGGGCTTTTTCAGAATATCAACGCCCTACTCATCAGTCCCAATGTGATGGAGCCTTATTGCTCCTCGTTGTACCAAAACCTGGATAAAGTGGTACCTTATATCTATATGCTTGGAGCGATCATGAAACACAGGATTCTCTGATAATCGGATCCCACTCTTATTGTCGTAGAGGATCACGATGGTATCCAACACATGTCCAAACAACTCACTGAAGAGATTCCTCAACTAGACAACTTCACAGGAGGACATACTAGCAACTATGTATTCGGCCTCGACGGTGCTTAAGGCAATCGATTTCCGCTTCTTGCTCCCTAGGATATCGAAGCAGAACCCAAAGAAAAACAACATCCAGAAGTGCTCTTGCGATCCACTAAACTGCCAGCCCAATTAGCGTCAAAATAACCATGTAGCTTCACATTTCTGGTAGTGTATCTCAATCCATGAGTGATTGTGCCCCGAAGATATCTCAGAATATTCTTGGCGGCAATCCAATGTATATGATGAGGCTCAACCATGTATTGGCTCAATGTGTTAACTGCAAAACATATGTCCGAATGAGAGTTCACTAAGAACATCAGTGCTCCTATGAGTTGATGATACCCATAAGCATTTCCCAATTCAAGTCCAGCAACACTACCACAAGACTTCTTAAAGTTAAGTTCCATCGGAGTAGTCAGAGCTTGCAGTCCACCATCCCAAATCGTTCCAATATCTTCACAATGTATTTTCCTTGAGAGAGGAAAATTTCACCTGGCTTTTTCTAGACCTCCAACCCTAGGAAATAGTGCATCGGTCTTAGGTCCTTCATCTCAAATTCAGAAGCCAATTCCCTCTTACATTTGTGAATGAGAGGGTCTGCACTTGTCAGAAAGAGGTTGTCCTCATAAAGTACCAGAATGAGAGGTTTATCATTGTCAACCTTAAAGTAAAGGTTCGGATCGACTTCACTTCTAGTGAATCCCAGCTTCATCAGATAGCTATCGATCCTCTCATACCAAGCCGGGGGTGCTTGCTTCAATCCATAAAGAGTTTTCTTCAACCTGCATACATGAGATTCCCGATCATGAACTTCAAATCCATCGGGTTGTTTCATAGACTTCCTCTTTGATTGAACCATGCAAGAATGCGGTCTTGATATCTATCTGATGTAGGTTCCATCCTTACGAGGCAACGAGGGCTATGATTGAGCAGATGGTGGTGTATCGGGCAACAGGTTCAAATATCTCATCGTAATCTACACCTTTTTTTAGAGAAGTCTCGAGCAACAAAGCGAGCCTTAAACGTTTCAACACTTCCATCAACTCCATGAATGATTTTCTAGAGTCACTTAGAAGTGACAATTGATTTGTCCCGGGGTCTAGGGACTACATCCCATACATAATTCTTCATAATTGACTCGTATTCTTTATTCATAGCATCCTTCCATACTTGTTGCTTCACAACTTCTTTGAATGATGAAGGCTCATTTTGAATGATAGTGCTCATAGCAGTGAAATATCCTTGATACCTGTTCGGCTTCTTGCTTTCATGGAAAGTCCTTCTGGGTGCAATGTGCCTCTCAGCATCTTTGAGAGTCTCCTTAAGCCATGAGGATCTTCTCTTGGAGGAGGAAGGCTCATGAGGGAGTGGATCAATAAAATCCATAGGTTCATCAACATCAAACATCGTTTCATCCTCTTTTTCACCCTGATTTCTTGTGTCAGTTTCTTTGTCCTTCCTTAGGATAGGAAGGTTGTTGATCTTCTTAAGGGCCATTTCTTCGTCGAAGGTGACATCATGACTTATCTCAACTTATTTTTGACCAACCACATAAATTCTATATCCCTTAGAATTTTCACTATAACCCACAAATATTCCTTTCTTCCTAGATGTACCCAATTTGCTTCTTTTCTCTTTCGGCACATGAAAATATACGAAGCTTCCAAAAATTCTAAAATGAGAGACATTGGGTTTCTTACCAGTGAACATTTCTTCGAGAGTCTTGAAGTCCAATGCTTGATGAGGGCATCAATTTTGAACATAGACAACGGTATTTGCAGCTTTAGCCCATAGAAACTTCGAAAGGCCTTGATCATGAAGCATGGCACGAACAACTTCTATAATAGAGTGATTCTTCCTTTCAGCAACACCATTCTGCTCGGTAGTGTATGACATTGTAGTCCTCATCTTAATGCCAGCTTCTTTGCAATAATTTTGGAATTCATTGGATTCATACTCTGTCCCATTATCAGTCCTCAGTACCTTGATTTTCTTCTCGAATTGGTTTTCGATCAAGGGTTTGAAATGTTAGAACCAGGGGAACACTTCATCCTTCTTCTTCAAGAAGTAGATCCAGGTCTTGCGAGAATAGTCATCTACAAAGGTGAGATAATATAAGTATCCTCCCAAGGAGTTTACAGGCATCGTACCAGATATGTCAGAGTGGATCAATTACAATATGTATGTGGTCTTGCTATTACTTGAGGGGAATGGTTCTCTTGTAAGTTTTCTTTTGGCACATCTTGGACATACACCTTCATGCTCTACTTTGAACTTGGGCATACCTATCACCATCTGTCTCACATCGAGTAGGGCTTTATAATGAAGATGGGCGAACCTCCGGTGCCATAGTTCAAATTGTAGAGATGTGTTGCAAGACATGGCTCCCAATGGACTTATTCCAACTTGATACAAAGTGTCAAATCTGAACCCAAGAGTAGAAGTATCCTTGAAATTTATTTTCCAATCACGTACCTTTCCATCGATAAAAGCCACCTTGAATCCTTTATCTTCCATTGCTGAAATGGACACCAGGTTCTTCTTGAGATAAGGTACATGTAGTACTTCTTGCAAATGAATAGTGTTAACTTGATTCAATTGAAGAGTAATATTCCCTACTCCCGTCATGGGATAGGTGGCATCATCTCCAAGAATGATCTCCAAGTTTGTCTTATTTTCTATCAGATTAGAGAGGGCTTCCTTGTATTAGGTGAAGTGCCTTGAGGCACCACTATCAATCAGCCAATTTCCAAAGTGTACGGAGGGGAGGCAGTGGAAAGGGCCGATATAAAATAGTACTCTTTTTGTTTATTGTTAACAACATTAGACTCTTTATACCTAGAGTTCCTTGATTTCTTGGAGAGTTGACCATTTCCTTGATGTCCTGCATTTCTTTTTCCTTTGCCATTGGACCTGTCATTCCTTTGATCGTTGTTGTTGAAGTTTCCCCTGGAGTTGTTATGATAGTCATCATCTCGAGGTGTATCCCTTCTATTAGGACACTCCCTTGCATAGTGGCTAAACTTATTGCAAACAAAGCATCTTCCTTTCCTTCCATTTTTGAATCTTGGTTTTCCTTGACTCTGCTTCTTCGAACCTACATTGTTCTTCCTCTTGCCATAAGCGAAGAATGCAGTGGGGTTGCTTCTATTATAAGACATTTCTTGCTCCACCATTTTTGTTTCTTCTTGAATGCATCTCGACATCAATTCTTCGAACCCTGAAATTTGTTCATTGTTGAGTATAGTGGTTCTAAATACACACCACTCAGGTGGGAGCCCTCCAAGGGTGGTGAGAGTAAGTTCCCTATCAGGAATGACTTCTCCAATCGAGAGTAGATCATTCTTGATCTCAGTAATCCTCAAGAAATAGGATTGAATGTCTTTGTCCTTGCGCTTCTTAATATCCTTCAACTTATTTTTGAGAAATAGAATTTGATTAGCATTACTAACTTTGAATATGACGACCAACCTGTTGTATATATCCTTGGAGGTCTTCAATTCAGAGATATGGGCCACCAAATGCTTGTTAATGGAATCCTTGATAATCTTATTTGCTTTGACTTCAGCCATATTGTACTTGGTTTTCGCAGCAGTCAGTGCATTTGAAAGAGGCTCAGGGATTTTACCCTGCACATAATCCATCACTTCCTTCTCTTCCAAGGTCAAATCAAGAGACATCTTCCATCCATGTTAGTCAGATTTATCATGGAGCAGGTTGATATCTTTACTCCGTTCTACTTGAAATTGATCTGTCATTAAGATTGTTTTTATTGCAGATAACACTCTTTTAACGACTTAATGGTAAATGATTTGTTGTCAATTCGTTAGCTTTTGCAAGTCACACTCTTTCATTGCTTATATTACTAATCGATTTCAATTTTTTTCAAATTAAGATCTAATGTTTTCTCTTCTTTAATCCTTTGCATAGATCCAATATTCAATCTCACTAAGGAAACTCATGAATTTAAAAGTTCTCTTGAATGCTTTTGAAGTATTGGAAATATGATAATGCTTTAACTTAAGTAAATTTCTGAGTTTCTAAAAGCCTGATACTTATATTTGGTGCATTTTGAAAAAACGTTTCCATCATCTCATGGTTTGAAACTTTGATGTGCTGAAAATTCACTAACGATCCACTAAAATATGCAAATGATTCAGGGATTTATTCTATGTTTTGGGTTTAAGAACTATAAATGGATCTTGGTTGCTTTCTGATCTTTGTATTTTATATCTGGAGTAATCACAAATGACTAGAAGATTCATAAATTAAATGATTGGAAAAACCTTAACCACATCGTTGGTACAAAAGTTACAATTCTGGGTTGTTTTAGTTCAAATGTTACTCCTTGAAGGCTGAGACCTCTGGTTGCTCCTAGATCACTCAGGAAGTAAGCAAATTGGACTGTAATCATCCCTGTGGAGGCAGCATAGCATATTTGCAGATCTTTGGAAGCCTTGACCTATTGTTCTTATCAGTTTTGTGGTTGCAGAGTGTTAAGGTTTTTTTCAATAAGCAGCAGATCTAATCACATCCTTAACAGCCCTTGCTATATATATTTTACTAACTTGGTCTGTTGGCAGAATTCTGGAAGAGGACATAGGCCTATAATTGTCTTTTCAAATCAGATCACAAGTTTCTTTTAAGTAGTATATACATCTGATATAAGGGCAGAAAAATTCTGATTCTACAAAACGTACATCAAGTGTTGACATTTGGTGATCTATTGTGACTCCAGTTGTAATAACATCTAAAGCCTTGTAAAATTTTGTAATACTTGAGGCAGAGGTATTTGTGCTCTAAAGCTTATCATTGTAAGCCATCCTCAAGTGGTTTCAGTCCTCTCTCCATCTGTCTAAGAGGGGCTGCTCTATCTCTGTAAAACCTGCTAATAAAGCATCATCTTTTGTCAGAGGGAGCTTGGGATTTTTCCATGGTATCCTTGCCTCCTTCCTAGGAGGAATTTCTTGGTGACTTGTTAACCTTGCATCTAACTTACTAACTTAGATCTAGTTGATAACTCTTGCATATTGCATTGCATCTCCTAGCTTGTTTCTAAATTGCTACATGATCTAATTGCATCTGGATATCTCTTGTCTCGTTTCAAGTTGTAATTGTGGATCTAAGTAGTGACTTTCTTCATATCTTGTTAGCAATCTCATCTGCCATCTAATAAGTGCAATTTCACTACATAATCTTTACTTGTTTCAACTGTCCAAAATAAGTAAGGAACAACATAAAGTCACTTTATCTAAAGGCATTTTGGGATATTGCTCTAAGTTCTCATTTTCATTACTATTGTTTCATTGAATAATTCTTGTTGCTTCTTTTAATCATTGTTAATAACTTGTAATTTTGTGCCTTCGCCATATTTATCTATAGGGTGATTGCAAGCATATTGGCATAATATTGAATGTCAATGGTATCTCATTGAAGCAATTGCATTGTCATCTTGCATTTTATATCCTAAAACTTACCTCCAAGCATAAGATTGGTTGTATAAATAGATAGGATCACCTTCTCCACCATTCAATTTGAGAAGTGAGCCCCCATTCACGGTTAAAACAAGTGACTTTACAGTTCTCTTGTGGGAAATCCCAACACATCAAACGCTCAGCCATGGGAGCATGGAAGCATATATGTGCACTACATATCAACATTAAATGAAAATTTATGAATTTAATTTATATTCAAAAATATATGCACGCATGTTATAGAATAGTTCATGCAACCAATTGTGAATAACAACAATAGGAAATTTAACGATGTACTTAACTAACTAATATGTAAATTGTCAATTTTTAGTTGAAAGAAGTGGAAATGATTATTGAAAAGTAATTAACAACTTGATGAAAACATGACACTAATAGTATTGGTGAGATAGTCTAGATCCTAAAGGGATGTTTAATAATCTTAGTTCATAGTTGGTATTCAATGTTTGTACAAGTAAATGAAATTGATTTTTCTGATGAATCATGATAAGAATGCTTATAGAGTATTATTCTATATTTGATAAGTATTGAGATGTTTCTATTATTCTATATTCAATGTTTGTACAAGTAAATGAAATTGATTTTTCTGATGAATCGTGATAAGAATGCTTATAGAGTATTATTCTATATTTGATAAGTATTGAGATGTTTCTCATATTGACGATGTTTCATGATATGATGGTATGAGGGTGATCATGCCCATGTGGTTCATATTTATATAGTTGTTACAATAGTGATGATGTATACTTATGATGATTATGATATGCATAGGCATTATGATGTTATGTCGAGGTATATTGACATATTCATTTACTATGTGATGATAGGTATTTAATGTTGAATACTCATGATGGATATGATATGCATAACGTGGCATAGGAATTATGATGCTATAATATGAGGTTTATTGACATGTGGTTCATTTATTATGTGAAGTCATGATATATCTTTGATGCAAATATGTGATAGTTGCATACAAATTTATGACATGCATGAGCATGCAGTTCATTATTTTGCAATTAACAATGATGAATGTTCTCATGATGACATGCAAGACTTGGCATGTGGATTATTTTCTATGATACTATGATGGTATAGCTAATGCATTGGTTGCATGTTGAGATGTGATGACTAACAGGAACTCCACAAACGGGCCGAGAGGGCCGGTTTATTTGTTGATCTCATGCGAGCCCATATGCACGAGGGAGAATAAGTAACACCATATGGGCTGGGGACGAACTCAATCAACACTATATATCCCAGTGGTTCCTTGTCTTGTGTAGCTCTTGATGGATAGCTCTTGAAGGGTTATGGGACCATCTTGATGAGGCCAAGTCCCTGATGTTCTAGGCTAGGTCCCTGTTACTGGATTGGGATCCCAGAGTTTGGTGGGGGTGTAAGGATTTCGATGCTTGGGGCTGTGCGCCTTAGTAGTTGTGGAGGGAGTGGGCCAGCCTCGCGAGATGCCCGGAGTCATTGAGTACTGTACCGGATGCCTGCCTCAGGGCAGATGAGGTCTGAGTCAAGCGCGAGCCTTGGGGCCAGCCTTGGACTAGGATACAGACTGGGGAGGCTTATGCCTGGTTCTGAAAGTGGGAAAAGGACAGAGATTCTTAGAGATTTCCCGGGTGTTGTGAAAACTTTCAATGCCTGCTAGTTATACTAGTTCAGCAGAGGGTGTTGTGTGAACATGAAGTAATAAATAATAAATACTAATATTAATATTAAATAATATTAACTAATAAATAATATTTAAAAATACAAGAAAATAAATAGTAAACAAAAAATAAAAAAAATAAAAAATAGTAACAAATAATAAATAACCATACTAAAGCTCTAAATAAATATAAATAGAAATAAAACAAGAAAACAGTAAAAAAATCAATAAAGCTATCAAAAAGAAATAAGACAAGAAAGCAATAAAGTTGCATGTAGACACATGGAGTGTGTGCATGTGGTTCCCCTTCCAATGTTTGCTCTATTTATTAGATGGGAGGCATTCCATCATTCCAAGATTCTATCATTCATTCTCTTGGGAGAATAGTGTTATAAGACCAAAGATTCCCTGGCAGTGGTACGTTGATTGAGGGCTCGGGGGTGGCCAATCGTGGCAATACTTTGCGCAATTGAGCCTACGGTTGGGTGGAGAGTCGTCCCCAAAACCTTGTTGCAGTTAGCAGACTTCAACTGAAATCACATGTTTATTTTGGGGTTGTTACATAATTTTAGGCAACATTGGTATGTTCTATGCTTTAGAGCAATTTTACTTCAATTTCTTTATTAGGCCAATATCAATATCCAATTTAGCAATCACATCAACATGATAGTAAAACGCAGATATAACATAAACATAAATAGTAGAAGACAAGCCAAGACAAGAGGACACAAGATGTGGCACTAGCTAGGGACAAACCCCAATGTGGGGAAACCCTTGATCAATTCTTCTCTTAGTCTTCAATAGTTCATCAGAGATAGATGGTACAATTTACAAATTCTGATAATTTAGAACAACAACAAAAGAGCCCTAACCAGAAAAGTCAACGCTAGTCAACAGGGCAAATTTGACCCTCAAAGATTTGGTCAACTTCGGCCTCCAAACAACAAGATGAAGCATCCCTCAAAACAATTGAAATCAGCCCAGTCAAAGTCTGGTCAAATAGTCAACCTACAGTTAGCCCTAACCACAATCAACGCTAGTTAAACAATCAATGTATTGCCTCGATTTCTGTGCCGAGAAATGTGGCTTGCCCAATTAGAGATAACCCTCACAAAAACACAATCAAACTGGTCAACGCTTGGTCAACGTAGCCCAAAACAACCTTTTGGAAATTCAATCAAACCTAGTCAACGTTGAAACAGAAAATGCCTTTCTTTTCCTTTGCACGTGTGGAGAGAGGAGCTACCCAGAAATTTGTACCAATCAAATGAGGAGAGAGAGAGAGAGAGAGATGTTTGAAGATGAGTGATGTCCAAATGAGGATGAGGCATCATGTATTTATAGGCTAACGTTGAGGATGAATAGACATGATTGTTGGGCTTCTAAGCCTACATGAGTTCGCTGACCGACCTTGATAATTTGTCCACAACATAAATAAATTCATATCTTCATTTGTACATCTCAGAATTGGATGATGTTTAGATGAATCCTACACCTCTTAGAGAGAGGAATCCAAGAAAAATATTAGCATATGTCTAATGTATTCCAGGGAAAAAATCATCATTGGCTCAAACATTGGAAATCTATAGGGAGTAAGCTCACACCCATATATTCTGATCTCTGTATAGTTCTAGTAGAGATACCAGTCTCCAACTTTATCATGTTCTGTAAGATGAAAAAAATTCTTGATCTCTGGTGAAATCCTAGGTATAACATCGCTGTTAAGAAGACACAAAGATGCATGTAAAAACTGATCCAAAAAATCATTGAATGAATAATATCCTGGATTCCTTCTTACTAAAGAAGTCTAGTGAATGACTGATAATGTCCTTCCTTGATCATCCATCTTCTGTAAATGGAACTTGAACCTGTCTTATTGATAGAGTAACATCAAATATACAAAGACTGGTTGGTGTTTGAATGCACCTTCAACCTTGAATTTCAAAAATTTCTCATGAATAATGTCTGACAAGTATTGACTATAATTGAAAATGAGTGATGGCTTCTGACCAACTGAAAATACAGATAAAAACCCTAACACTACCTCATCTACTCACTAGTTTGTGTGATAACCTGATAGGCAAGTAACCATGGAGATGACTTGCCTTGACATCTCAGGAAAAATATAAGTAGAGTAAGGGGGATTTGTTCTAGGCAATTCGGAATTTTCAGGCAGAAAACATTCAAAAATATGGGCTCGCTGGGGGAAGGTAAGATTTTTGTATATCTCCATGAGTGCATCAGTAGAAAATGGATATAAAGGGGTTTGAGTATTAATTTGAAGGGTTTGACAAATAACTTCTGGAGTAATTGAGAATAGGATTTCATTGTTTTGAGAAATTACTTCTTTTTGGACGGGGAGGCACCTGAGATGACACCAGGGAGTGAATTTTGGGAAAAAACGAGTCTGGGGAAAGATAAACTGAGGCAAGAATGATTCCTAGATACTCAGATCATCATTGTTATCCAAGAATTACTTATATGCCCAATTTTGAAGCTCATATAAATCAAACTCGCATTAGGTTTCTGATATCTTGTACTAGGTCTCAATCAAAGGATACCTATCTAAATCGGGGACAAGAGGTACCATAGGATTCTCATAAGTAATTTTTCCCTTTCCTTTATGCGAAGACATTTTTAATTTCAATGGAAAATCGAAAAATTAGTGTTACCAGGTCGTAATTTGATCTGTTGTAGAAGGGGAAAACTTTACAGAGGGTGATCTGATAATCACCCTATGGGTGACCCCAGTTAAAGATTTAATGAACAAAAGGTATTACAGACTCATGTGCTAGTGTGTGTGTTTTGTGTTATTGAAACAACGGATTGATCAGATTTCCAATACAACAGACATTTTGAATGGAAAGACAGCAGAGAAATGCAGTAAGCAGACACAAAGACACAAGCAATTTTTAATAAGGAGTTCACCCTATTCTCCAGGGTTACATCTCTGATCCAGCTTCAGTGGTGGCCTTGTTTTATTATGTCTTTGAGTAGAGAAATTACAATACAGCGACTCAATGTGAGTTCTCCTGAAGCAAAGTTTATTGGCAGGGTGGTTTTTGGATTTTCCAAGCCACTTGGAGTACACAGACTCTTGTTCTTCCTACCAGCTCTGTGACTCTCGGTCTACAGTGGAGAGAGCCAACTGTGATGCTCAATCCAGACAGATTCCTCTATGGGAAGACTTGATTCTTCAAGCTCTTTGGTGCTCGACGCTGCCTATGGTCAGCTCAGCCCTCTATCTCCTCTGCTCGGCTTTACTGCTCTCTGTGCTTAGTCCTCCTCTCAGGGTTCACTGTTCACTGTCTCTCTTGGTCACTTGGACTCTTCGATCTGCATCTCTCTTCTAATCTCCAATCTGTATTCGACTGTCTCCGTTTATGGCTTTAGTCATTCGATCCTCGGCCTGTTCGTTTCCTCTCCTTCTTGCATCGATTCGCCTATTGCCTGTATGCTTAGAATTCCCTGTTTGGCGTCAGCATAACACTCAGGAAGTGGCCACGTGTCTCCATCGGAACTGTGCCAGCCCGCTTGTCGATTCGTTGTTTTCTCCAGCATGGCGGTCAACGGATTCTAAATCCTCTTGAATCGCGGCTTAATCCCCTGTCAAATTCGCTCTGTCTATCAGGCGCAATCTCAACTGTCCGATCTGGGCTCCTCCAAATCCAACGTCATTCGCACGTCGAGCGCGGTTGACTTGCTCGACCGATAACGCGCGATTGCGGCGGTTTTTCTCTCTCGTTTGCTGCCACGCGTCGACCACTGATTGTGATCGCTCCGCTTTCTCCAAAACCTCTTACCGTTCAAGGGCATCCCGATCAAACCGCCAGTTTCCAGGCCGTGGGTCCCATCATCGTACATTGGCTCTTTTTCCTTTTTTCCGCCCGCGGTCCTCTGGCTCCTCGATGTGACCGAGTGCTCAAGCCCTACCATTTTGGCCCTGTTTGCCCAGCGATGCGCGTCAGACGCGCATCGAAAACCAGCTTCTTTTCCCATTCCGGGGCTCCCAGGGGCTATTTTGACCTCCTGCGCAGTCCCCATGGGTCCTTGTCATTCCACGCCGGCTGCCATGGCCACTAGTTCAGGGGGTTTTTGAGTGTTGTTTTAGATTCTTCAAGGATTTGTTTGACCTGTTTTAGTCACGGTTCTATGACAGTCATTTGTGGATCCGATTCGGATCACGGTCTCCCAACTGAAAAGCTTGTGGACCATCAAAAGTTGGTTTTCTTTTAAGCATCGACTAAGTGAGGAAACTGCTGCCTCACTTGTCCAATCTCAATCCACTTCGCACTGCTCAGCTTCGAACCTTTAAGCCCAATTCTGAGGTATTCCACCTGTCCACTGCGTGTCGTCATTACCTTCATGTCCAGCACCGTGTCTTCCTGTAACTCATTAAGATATTCCGGTAGTAGGTCATCAACAGAAGGCAATTGACTCTGCTCTTCAGGGTCCTCAATCATTGAAGGTTCAAACAATCTCAAGCACTTTGCATTCACGACTGAGTAGATGTGCATGTAAGCTGGCAAATCAAGGCGAAAAACATTTTCACCAATCTTCTCAAGTATCTTGAAGGGTCCATACGTGATGGGTTTTAGCTTCTTACCTTCACCTTGCATCCTGTCCTTGCTGATATACAGTCAGACTTGGTCTCCAACTTGAAAACTATGCTCCATCCGATGCTTATCATGCCTAGCCTTGTACTTGGCCTGGCTCTTTTCCAGTTGTTCCTGTACTGCCTGGTGGATCTCCTGGATCTATTCGATGAACCTAGTTGCTTTGTGCACATCACTGTGTCCATCAACCATGGTATCTTTACCAAAGACAAATTCTAAGGGAGACCTTGGTATGAAACCAAAGCAGGTCTCAAAAGGAGATCTCTGTGTAGAAGAGTGTTTGGCTTTATTGTAAGCATGTTGCACATAGCACAAGTGCTCATCCCAAAGTTTAGGATGTTTGCTGCAATATCCTCTCAGCAATTGGATCACTGTCTTGTTAACTACTTCTGTCTGGCCATCTGTTTGTGGATGAAAAGCTGTACTTTTCTTCAATTTGGTGTCCATTAGTTCTCACAGACTGGACCAAAACTTTCCCACAAATCGGATGTCTCGATCAGATATAATAGAAGTGGGTAATCTAAAATGAACCCATACATGTTCAAAGAATAATTTTGCAGTTTGTTTAGATGTAATCTGTTTGCTACAGAGTATCAAAATACACATTTTGCTGAACCTATCCACAACAACATATAGATAATCATGACCTTTCCTAGATTTAGGCAGTCCTCCAAAAAAATCCATGGAAATGCTTTCCCAAGGGTGAGAAGAAACTGGCAATGGAGTGTACAAGCCTAGTTTTCTGTTGTTGGACTTGCTTTTAGCACACATAGCACACCCCTTTACATATCTAAAAACTATCTCACTCATTCTCGACCAATAACGGAACCTTTGCAGCTGTGCAACTGTTTTACTTACCCCAAAATGACCTGATATCAGAGAAGTGTGTGCTTCCCTAATTATCTTTGCTCTCTTAGTTTGTGGAATGCAGAGTTTCCCACAATGATATAGGAGTCAGTCCTTCACATGATAGTCCAATTATTCTACTCTTTTGCCTGGACTCAAAGTTGCATATACATCTTTAAAGTCCATGTCCTGAGCATACTGTTCTATGTAGCTTTCATGTAGCACAGAATTATGCTTAAGTATGGTAGATGCATTTATAATGGGTCTAGATAACATGTCTGCAACCTTGTTATGTATGCCCTTTTTATATCTGATGACTAAGTGAAACTGTTGTAGAAAACCCATCCATCTATAATGTCTTGATTGCTGTAATTTAGTTTGGGAGTGTATGTATTGAAGTGGCTGATGATCAGTATGTATCACTGTCTCTTTGCCCATTAAGTAATGTTTCCACTTTTTCATACTCTGAACTAATGCATACAATTCCTTATCATATGTAGGATAGTTAACTACTGCAGGATTAAAAGTCTCAGAATGATAACATATGGGTTTACCGTGCTGTGTCAACACTGCTCCCATGGCATAGTCACTGACATCAGTTTTGATCTCAAATGGTCTTTGTAGATTTGGCAGTGCTAGTACAGGTGTTGTAATAATTTTGTCTTTCAAGGTGTCGAAGGCTTTCTGCTGTTTGCCTCCCTAATGAAACACCTTGTTCAATCCGGTCAAAGCATGTAAGGGAGCTGCAATTGAGGAAAAGTTTGAAATGAACTTCCTCCAATACTGAGCTGCTCCTAAGAAGCTTCTCACTTCTGTAGCAGACTTGGGTTTAGGCCAGTTTATGATGACTGCCACTTTAGAGGGATCTATTTTCAGTTCACCTCCCCCTACTATATGACCCAAATAATTTAGAGAGGTTTTACCAAATTCACATTTGGAGAGTTTAACATAAAGTTTCTCTCTTTTCAAAACATCTAATGTCTGCTTAACATGCTTTAAATGTTCTTCCCACGTTTTACTAAAAATCAGAATGTCATCCAGATACACAATAACAAAATCATCAAGAAAAAGTCTGAGTACATCATTCATTAATCTCATGAAAGTAGCAGGGGCATTGGTCAAGCCAAATGGCATAACCAACCATTCATACAATCTCTGCTTTGTTTTGAAAGCAGTGTTCCATGCATCTTGCTCTGCAACTCTGACCTGATGGTATCCACTGTGCAAATCCAGCTTGGTGAAATAAATAACTTCCTTCAATTGATCTAAAAGATCATCTATGCGAGGAAGGGGATAACGATTTTTTATCGTTATTTTATTCAGTGCTCGGTAATCAATGCACATTCTCCACGAGCCATCTTTCTTTCTCACCAAAACGATTGGTGACCCACATGGTGATGTGCTAGGCCTGATGAACCCTTTCTCGAGCAACTCCTGCACCTGCTTCTTGATTTCAACATTCTCTAAAGCAGATAACCTGTACATCTGAATGTTAGGCAAAGGAACATCTTGCTGCAAAATAATATCATGTACTATTTCCTTTTTGGGTGGCAGAGCTTGAGGTTCTTGAAACAAGACATCATACTTTGAAACAATCTTTTCTATATCAGCTTGCTGATCAGAATTACAGCGCTCAAATACATTGGTTTTATCAGTTTTCCTTTCATTTACAACCATTGATAAGAAGTGTTTGCATGAATTTATCATTCTTTTCATCTGTCCTGAGTTTATGCGAGTATAATTATTCTTGAGCTTATAAGCTCTTACGAAGTATTCGATTCCATCTTTAACAAGTAGATACTTGTTCTCAGCTCTATAGAAAATAGCATTTCTATCATACAAGTAAGGACTTCCTAAAACAATTCCACATATATCCAAAGGAATTACATCTAACTCAACCTCATCTACAAATGTTGACCCAAAAGAAAACTTGAGTTTGCACTATCTAGTCACTTGTAGTTGTGCTTTATCATTCAACCATCCTAATGGGTATGGCTTCTTATGAGGTGTAGTTGTTAATCCCAATTTCTTTACAATTGCTTCAGAAATTAAATTTACTTGTGAGCCACTATCAAACAAAGTATCAATCTTTTGATTCTTGGAAACAACTCGAATATGGAAAAGCTCATGCCTTTTTCTTTCATGTTCTTCATCAATAACAAATTGAGCAGAATTACTAGTAGATGCTTCAGAATTCTTACCTTTTATACCTGTGGCTGTTATGATTGTTTCATCTCCCGAGTATGACCCCAAATCTTTCTAAATAGCTACAACAATCTTCTTCTTCTTGCCCTCGGACTTCTTAGGCTTCAGCTCCGGATGCAGAGTCCAACAATGCTCATCATCATGCCCCTCCTTTTTACAGTGAGTGCATGAAGCTTTGCCTTTTTGTGCAGTGTTAGCCTTCCTTGCTTTCCACTTCTGCTTTCTTTTCTCCTTGCTCTTGCTTACAGTGGTTTTGGGTGGTCCCCCAAATTCTGGATTTCCATTCTTTCCTCTTGCTTCTAGATGAGTAGCTTGTACAGATACCTCATCTATATTAGTGGGATTAAACATGAGGATAGTGTGCCTCATGTAGCTGTGTAGACCACCAATGTACTTCAAAAGAGTTTCTGGTGAGTCTAATGAAATGCCTAGCATCAATGCCCTCTTTCGGAACTCTTGAGTATATCCTTGTACACTTTTCCCTTTCAACTGCCGAAGAGTTTGCCAACTCATCATGGCTTGTTGCATGTAGGCTAATGGATAGAACTGCTTTCTGATGGCAAAGACAAAGTCACTCCAGACAGAGATGGTCTTACCATGCTTCTTCACATTAGCTTGGGTTCTGCCTTCCCACCAAACCAAGGCAGTGCCTCCTAGGCGGCTTGCCAGCGGAATCTTACTCTTGTCTGAGTCTATGTTTTGTACCCTGCAATACACATCAATTTGTCTTATCCAATTTTCCAACTTTTCAGCATTTAGCTCTCCATCATATATAGACAAATCAAATTTAACATCTAACTTAATCAAAGATGCTTTCTTATTATGCACAGGGCTACTAAGAGGTGTAGGGAAGCTTTCTTCTTTTCTCTTTCCTTTTGAGGGGTTATGGGAGTGAGATTCATCTTCCTCTTTATCTTGCTTAGAGCCTGATGACTCTTCATCCTTATGCTTTCTAAAGTGTCTATACATTTCTTCTACCATAGACTTCATAGTCAGGAAACTTTCTAGGAATTGAGGGTCTGGCCCTATAGAACTTTCTTCTGACATTGTCTTCCGATAATAGACTCTCTCAATTTCAAGATTAGTTTCCACCAATTCTCCTTCTCCTAGTTTGAGCTTTGATCTAGTGATCATTCACAGCTAAACCAACACAAGTTTGTCTAACCTTACAGCCTAGAGCTCTGATACCACTTGATTTGAAAATCACCCTATGAGTGACTTCAGTTAAGATTTATTAAACAAAAGGTATTACAGACTCATGTGCTGGTGTGTGTGTTCTGTGTTATTGAAACAACGGATCGATCAGATTGCCAATACACAGACATTTTGAATGGAAAGACAACAGAGAAATGCAGTAAGCAGACACAAAGACACAAGCAATTTTTAATAAGGGGTTCTCCCTATTCTCCAGGGCTACGTCTCCGATCCAGCTTCAGTGGTGGCCTTGTTTTATTATGTCTTTGAGTAGAGAAATTAAAATACAGGGACTCAATATGAGTTCTCCTGAAGCAGAGTTTATTGGCAAGGTGGTTCTTGGATTTTCTAAGCCACTTGGAGTACACAGACTCTTGTTCTTCTTACCAGCTCTGTGACTCTCGGTCTACAGTGGAGAGAGCCCACTGTGATGCTCAATCCAGACAGATTCCTCTATCGGAAGGCTTGATTCTTCAAGCTCTTTGGTGCTCGATGTTGCCTGTGGTCATCTCAGCCCTTTGTCTCCTCTGCTCGGCTTTACTGCTCTCTGTGCTCAGTCCTCCTCTCAGGGTTCACTGTTCACTGTCTCTCTTGGTCGCTTGGACTCTTCGATCTGAATCTCTCTTCTAATCTCCAATCTGTATTCGACTATCTCCGTTAATGGCTTTAGTCATTTGATCCTCGGCCTGTTCGTTTCCTTTCCTTCCTGCATCGATTCGCCTATCGCTTGTATGCTTAGAATTCCCTGTTCGGCGTCAGCATAACGCTCAGGAAGTGGCCACGTGTCTCCATTGGAACTGCGCCAGCCGCTTGTCGATTCGTTGCTTTCTCTAGCGTGGTGGTCAACGGATTCAAATCCTCTTAAATCGCGGCTTAATCCCCTGTCAATTCCTCTCTGTCTATCGGGCGCAATCTCAGCCGTCTGATTTGGGCTCCTCCAGATCCAACGTCATTCGCACGTCGAGCGCGATTGATTTGCTCGACCGATAACGCGTGATCGCGGCGGTTTTTCTCTCTCCTCCGCTGCCACGTGTCGGTTTCCAGGCCGTGGGTCCCATCATCGTACATTGGCGCTTTTTCCTTTTTCCGCTCGCGATCCTCTGGCTCCCCGATGTGACCGAGTGCTCAAGCCCTACCATTTCGGCCCTGTTTGCCCGCTTAGCGCCACTAATGCGCATTGAAAACCAGCTTCTTTTCCCATTCCGGGGCTCCCAAAGGCTATTTTGACCTCCTGCGCAGTCTCCATGGGCCTTGGTCAGCGCGCTTTGACCGAGGTCTTCGTCGTTCCATGCCGGCTGCCATGGCCACTGGTTCAGGGGGTTTTCGAGTGCTGTTTTAGATTCTTCAGGGATTTGTTCGACCTGTTTTAGTCACGGTTCTATGACAGTCATTTATGGATCCGATTCGGATCAGAGGGCACTGGCAAACTTGGAAATCTTCAATCTGAACTTGCGTGGATGAAATAACTAGAAAAAGGGGATAATGCAGGTTGATACGGAATTTTATAATGGGAATTGAGGATGATTAATGGAAATATTATCGTTTTGGAGCGTAGCATTTATGAATTTTATACGTTGGTGGGAGAAAATTTAATGGCCAATGACTACATGACTATTGGCAAGAGATTTGAAAGCTAATGACCATATGATGTGGAGGATGGGTGACGTGGATGGAGCCACAACAAACAGACGAAAAGAATGTTGAATGGTAGTTGTTGGAGGGTGAGGGGGGGTAGGAGCGGTAGGTGGTAAAGGGAAGGGACCCCCCAAAATGAATGTAGAGCAGCCACGTTATCTCGGGTGGTTTTATTGCAAACAACATTTTAGACCCCCCTCGTTAAGTACCGAAAGGTCGGGGGGGGGGGGGGGGGGGGGGGGGGCGGGGGGGTGGTCTAAACATCGTCCCCCATTGTTGATCCGGGTAGGGACAATCTCACCCCTTCAAAGGCATAAGTGCTCTATGGAAATCGACAAAACATCAAATCACATTTATTTCAAAACAAAATTTAATATAATTTGACAATTGGCGGCATTTGAACTAGTGCACCCCTTTTGGGGTTTTATGTTTTATCTATTTATATTTATTTTTTATATATTTTCTTTATTCCCCTTTATTTTTATTTTTTTCTTCTTTGTATTTTTCTTTTCTTTTTTCATTTTTTTCAATTTTTCATACTGAAAATAATTTGAAATGGGAAAAATAAATTACAATATCCCATTGGATAAATATCTAGATAATCATCAATTGATCACTATATTTATATGACACTAACAATGGCTCCAATGGGGATGGCATCCTCCATGTGAATTCATACACAAATCATCGCCATTGAAATATCATAAACATTGTCATTAAGGCATATAAAATCAACTTCCCCATAGGTGCACACTAGTGGTTGAGATTCTTCATAATGTGGCATAAATTAAAATTATGCATCTTCAAAAGTGAAATCGGTTCAATGATTGTAGTTTGGGATGGGTTTAATGCTAATGGGTGTGTCACCACTTTTCCTTGCAATGGAACTTGATCACTGAAATTTTTCTTTAGAATGAATAGTTGAGCTAAAATGAATCCATGGGGTATTTATAGTTTGCTTATTCATGAACATTTATATTGAGAGCACACTCTTCTAGTTGGACATATAAAAAAATGGGTATCAAGGAGGCTAGTGAGAATTACATTAGTGGATTTGATAGATCCAGCAATAATGAATGTACTAGTGCATGGGGCATTAAAAATCATGTGTCCAATCATATTGTTTTTTTCCCATTGTCCATGGTTTAAAATGGTGAGGATATGGGCTTAATAAACATAAATATAAAAGGGAGGATGATCTAATTATAGTAGGAATCCAATGGGAATTTCATTCATGATGGCTTAGCATTTTTTGGTATTTTCTTCTAATTTCTGATTGCAAAATGTGTGCAATTATTGCTCACTATGTTGGCTTTGAGTATAATTTGGTGGAATCATGGAGGCATAAGCCATTTATCTAGTGATACCATCAACTAAATCATTTTCACCATTGAATTATTGAGATACACAAAAACTTTGAATGAAAAAAAACATCCTAAATGCTTGAATGGACAAAATTGGTTTAAATGTTCAAATTCAACCTAGAACATAAACATCGATATGTTGATTAGATAAAATATGAATTAGATAAATTGAATGGTGAATAAGCTTCACACCCTAGTCATATAATGATTCTAAATGGTTTTTGTGTTGAACTACCATTTTTCTTTCTCAAAATCATCTTGTGTCTAGAAAATAGATATCCAAACATATTGGAAAATGAGGTGAAGTAGGATTTAAAATACATCCATTGTTGAAATGATGTCATGTATTATGGGTATGATGGAATGCCTTATTACTTAACTAAATTATGTGCATAGAAAGTAAACTCATGGTTATCCCCAATTAAAACAAAGACAAAATTATGAGTGAAATGCATAGCCAAGGAAACCCTTTCTTACACCCATGATCTCAAATAAAACATAAAAATGCACATGTGTTTGCATGAAGTGACATGGGTCATGTCTTGAATTAGAAATCTGATATCATGCAAGGAGAATACACCTAGGTATTGATTCCAAGCCCTTATTTTGTATCAATGCATTAGTGATCGTCATCCAAAGGAACAAATCAACACCAAACAAGCTTAGGGATAATAAAGCAATGACACTATGTCCAAAAAAACCTATAACCTAAGGAATTAGTTGAATTAAACACCCAACAACAACTAGGGTAAGTTAAAAAATAAATCCAACAACGTAAATCGCATGAAAAGTGGAATGGAGAGAGTTGGTTTGGAATTTCAAGGAAATCCTCAGTTGAAAATGATGCAAGATGAATATGGATGTGGTATTGAAGGAATTTGGGGAAAAAATGTAGAGATACAAGTTACTAATGGGTGAATCCATGATGTTGGACAACACTTTTTTAAAAGGGAGAAAACGGTTTTTCATACCTCATTTAATTTAATTTTAAGTCTTTGATTGAATGCTTATGGTTCTTCATGGAGATGTGAAAACCTCAATTAACATGTTAAATTGGGTAAGTAAAATTTTGATTGAAATATAGAGTATTGAGTTCCTTTAGTTTTTGTCCTTTTTACTCATAATTTTGAAGAATGTTAGCTCAATCGTGCTACTTTATTAACCCACAAATACCTCAATCAAGGTTTTTATTAACCATGAATTAAAGTATTTTGAAAATCTTCATTAATCCCTTAATCAAGATTTATAAAAACTCTTGATTAAGTTAAACTTCTCGATCTAGAGTTTAAAATCCAAAAATCCAACTCCCTTGTTATAGGATTTTCCTACAGTTGCAACTTCTAAGAGGTGAAACCCCTTCATCTCTTCAATCATAGGTGGTGGAGTTGATGCTAGTGGATTCTTTAGTGAATCCTCTATCCAATGACATAATTCATAGTTTCAATTTCATGTTATATTATTTATTTATTTTCTATTAAAACTTATTTTTTTTCCCACAATTATAAAGCCATTATGAGAAAAATTAGTTGCATAAAAATGACACAACCAAAAAATTATAAAAATATATGGAATTTATTTGGATGTATCCTCTTCAAAATGATATTTTTGGTTATTAATTTATGTAAATAGTAGGAGAAAAGTTGATGAGAACACAAAGGTGTATAAAATTGCAATTCAAATAATAATTGGTCAGATTTGAAAAAAAAAAAAACCTTTCCAAAATTAAAAGTGGAATCTACTACCTTCTATGTAGATAATGCTTATATATTAAATAATAATAATAATAATAATAATACATTAAACATTGAATTAGTTGATGAATATATATATATATATAATTTTCCTTAAAATTGTAAGGAAAAACATTTAATTAAATGTGAATTTGATACATTAAATTACATTAATATAATTTAAAAAAATATCTTTATAAATACAAGATAATTCCATTCAAGTTATATCTTTACTACACATCGAAATTCGCAATGATTTTATGTGATTTGAGGGATTCAGTTTCAAAATATGTAAAATGTCAAATTTTCGTTGCCACGTTTCACTAAATAGTGTTACAATGTTTATGGATTCATTCGAAACTTTTAAGTGAGTTGTCTCTTACACCTAAACACAACAAACATATCACCTTTTCTCCCTACATATTTAGATCAGAATCAACATGAAAAAATTATTGTTGACTCACTAATTTAAGTAGCATTTGGGTCTCCTACTATATTAATATTGTGTACTATGGCCCCATGTGGTCAAGGGATTTTGATTATTATGTATTATCTTTGTGCTTTTACCTATTCTTCAAGTATGGTGCCACCTTCGTAGCATGTGGAGTTAATATGGGGTCACCCTTGTCAAATGGTGGGTTCCTCACTAGAGGGTTTGTGTCTTCTCCAAGCATTAGGTGGTTGGTTACTCACACTATGTGAGAGTTTAAGGCACTGTGATAAGATTGTTAAAAGCCACACACATTACGTATTATGTGCTTATAAGGGTGAGGGTAATTTTTAGAGATTAATGTCTTATATGGATTAGATATTATAGGTTTTTCCAAGGCTATGGCAGTTAAGGGTTCAATATGTAATGGTTAGACGTTATGGATTATAAGAGATATATACCAAAAGCATTGGATGTTTTATAGAGTTCAATAATATATGTGTTAGGTTTAGAGTATAATATTGTGGTAGGAATGTCGACCTTTATATTTAGATCAAAATCAGCATTCTGCAATGATTGTCGATTCATTAATTTAGGAGGCATTTAGATCTCCTCATACATTGACATTATGAGATTATGGTCCTTTGTCATCAAGGAATATAACTTATTATCTCTTCCATAGATGCTTCTATCTCTTCTTTGAGTCTATGGTTTCCCTAGTATCAAGTGTGGTCTCTTTGTTGGAGGGACTATCTATTCTCTAAGAATTTGATGGCTAATTGTTCACTATGTGAATGAGTTGCATGGGAGTTTTGGGCATTGTGATAGGAATTTCAACACACACACACAAATATGTGTGTGTATGTATGATTATAAGGGTAAGTACAGTAACGGGTAAGGGCTAGATATTTAACCCCTTATAATACATAACCCCTAATACTTATAGATTGAACCCCTAACCCCTCCAACCCTTACAAAACCTATGATTTCTAATACATATTATTCTTAAAACATAAAACCCTTAATACCTTTCCCTTATAAGACATAAATCCCCAGCTCTTACCCTTATAAAGATATGAAAAATACTCTCTCTATATGTGTGCGTGTGTGTAACATTTTTGGAAAACGAAGGCACATATTGAATAGGCTTAATTGATCTAAGATATTGTTGTTGAATTATCTCCCACTTGAATGCCATTGGATTTCATCATATTGTAGGTTAACTTATTGAGCACTAAAAATGCATAATGATTCATATGGGTTCTTGAGCATCTAATTCATACTAGGTAATAATCGATATCTTCTGAAACAATCATTCATGAAAAGGGATAAAAAGAAATAGGGACAATTGAATACCCTTTATTCAATCTACCTATGTGATTTATGATCTCAATTATGAAAAAACATGAAATCCTCTCCTTGAAAATATTTTACCCATACTAATTGGAAGGGTACCAATATGTCATTTGACACATACAGTTGTCCAAATTTACATGATATTACAAGATTCCATCCATTTCTGCATCATGTAAAGTTTCAATTAATCTCTCATTCAAAGATCAAATTAAACTATCAAAAGAGAGATTGAGCCTACCATATCATTTTGAGGGTAAACCAAAGTGAAAAAAGTACAAATCTAGAAAGAAAATGTTCAAGTGCACTATTTTTCTATGCAAATGCACTATTATGTTTCCCTCTTTTACTATAGTGATGCATATCCCTATAATGGAATTTCATAATGACTTATCCCTATAATGGAACTTCGTTCAACAAAATACTTTTGTCTTTCTTTTGTTCTAATGGAATTTCACAATAAAATATCTTTGTGATATAATATTTGCTTATTTAGATGTTAGTTATGCCCTATGTTGGTCAGGATGATAGCTTTTATGTGTTTTTAGGTAGGATAAATGGGTTGATTAGGCGTTATAATAATTAGGATTTATAAATACACCAACTCTTATAATTATAAGATTTATAGGTTATGAGGGCTTCATAGGTTAAGGTTATAGTTAGGATCTAAAGTTTATAATTATAAGAGTTTCATGAGTAATGGCTTGAGGACCACTGGTTATATGAGTTAGAAATTTATATCTCGTAAGGTTAAGAGGTTAAAGGTTTTAGGTTTTGAGAATTGTATGGATTAGGTATTATAGGTTTTACCAGGGATGGAGGTATTATGGATTACGGATTAGAAAGGTTAAACATTAGATGCATTAGATATATTATAGAGCTAGAATTTATATGTATTAGGGTTTTTTTGAGGATAAGGATGATAAAGAGTTAGAGGTTATGAAATTAAATTATGATGTACTCGTGAGCTTAGGGTCATAAACTTTTGAGAGAAAAAAAAGGATAATAATAATAATAATTCCAAGGTAATAATTCCAAATTTCAATTTTTGTTGACCTCTACTATTTGAATGAATTGTGATATTAGGAAATTTCTAATCTACAACATGTTATATATTTCTGTTTTTGGTGGCTAAAAAATATTGTTCTTTCATCATTTTACAAACCCTTATCTTCATTGGCTATAAAACATTGTAAGAAGAAGAGAAGACTTGCGATAAGCATTGCTACAAAATATATTGCAATAAAGGTCAAAGTTATAAAAACTTGACTTGATAAGAAAAAGAAGAAAACCAACAAAGTGTTTGGAAAGCACTTTCATGTGAATATTTTCAAGGAAATTAGGCCTTCTTATTCTAAGTTATCAAGGATTTATAAAAACTTGAGAAGAATACATAAAGGGTTATGTTATATATTTGTTGTTGCCTAGAAAGACAAAGAACATTGGATGCCCTAACTAAACATGGGTACATTAATTCAAGCCATTTATGAATAGATTTGGGTAAAGTGAAGACTATATAGTACACCAAAAACAAAACACCCACTTTCTACTTCACATGAGGGTGGTGTTAATAATACAGAAAGAGGGTTAAATGAAGATATCGCTATAGATCCAATTGGAATTGATTTTACTATAGACCTATTTAGAATCAATATTACCATGTATTCTATTGAAGTTGAAATTGTTATAGAATCTATTGAAGTTGATGCTATTACAAAACCCACTAATATTGACGTCGATACAAGATTTATTGAAGTTGAAGTTGATATAAAAGATATTGAAATTGACATTGCTATAAATCTATTATTAATATTTCTATAAAAGTTGATGAAGCAAGTCATGCTACAAAACCTATTGAGAGAATGATTCCAACATAATCCATAAGGGGTTCAAGAATGAATTACACTTGAGAATGTGGTAGAGATTACACAAAATGTAGAAGATGTACAAGAGGATACTATGCCTAATATTTTAGCAAATGTTGTAGAATTTTCAATAGAAGCTTGATTTAATAAGGTTCCAATAATAAATAGAGATACTTTCTAGGAAAATGTATTTGAAGGCATGATAAAGAAAGTAATAGTTGCATAATAGGTTGTACCACAAAAATATAAGCTTCAAAGCTTAGCATCAAAGTTATTTGAAATCATTTAATTGAGGATTGAAGTAGAAAAATGGAGGAATATTCCTAATTCATTAGGTTTGGATGTGATATCATTATAGATGCATCATTAGTCTATTCATGCAATCTAAGAGAAATTAATTGAAATATATGCCCGTAGAGAGAATTACGTAATCTTAAAGAATCTTAGAAAATTGTTCAAAAATTAAAATTGGATAAAGAGAAAATGTGTCATTTGCCTCATGAATTCATTGCATTTAGATGACCTTTCACTATGTGTGTTTTTTTTGTAAATGAGTAATATATATGTTTCTAGCTCCATTCCTTGGTTACAAGTAAGTCCTGTATTAATGTTTTCACAGTTGTTAAATTTTACTAATTGTACATTTTCCATGATGAAGATGACAATAATTTATTATGTGATGTGTCAACATTAGTATTTATTGGATTAACAAACAAAATGGAACCCTAACCCCTTTGTGGGTGACACTTAATTAAAATCTTTCATTTCCTTGTTAGCACACCAAGTTCAATGGAATAAAGCATTGGAAAATTTCAAAGATGTAGAGAGATAAAATAATTTATGGGAGAGGAATGAATATCCTATTCATATGTGGTAAGAATGAAGTATAAAGAAATATTTAATATCCTCATGCTTCCATCCACATAGGCCATATTTATAGGGTTATACTCATTAAATGTTGGATAGGTATAGATCAATCAAGGCAATATGATTCACTTGGTTTCTAGAAAATTTGGGATTCCCTATCTCATAATATGAGGAAAGGGGACCTTTTCATACCTTGTTGGCACTAGGGGGAGACAAAGTTTTGAATAACTGCATCAAGCAAGAGAGAGATGTTATGGAGAGAATATTGTGCACCAAAGTTAAGTACATTGTGTAGGAAATTGAAGACTTGTAATGAAATATAAATCTCTATAATTTTGTAATTAACCTATGGGTGGGTTAATGTTGTCCCCATGGGAAGAAACTTATATAAGGATCTAAAGAGAGAGGGGGGATTATGATTATTATGAGAGGATAGGAGAGAAGAATATTCTAGAATATTTGAGAAGTCTCTATATATCTCTCGAGATTTGTAATGGAGAATGTATATATATTATGGAATGATTGTCGATTCATTAATTTAGGAGGCATTTAGATCTCCTGATACATTGACATTATGAGATTATGGTCCTCTGTCATCAAGGAATATAACTTATTATCTCTTCTATAGGTGCTTCTATCTCTTCTTTGAGTCTATGGTTTCCCTAGTATCAAGTGTGGTCTCTTTGTTGGTGGGACTATCTATTCTCTAAGAATTTGATGGCTAATTATTCATTATGTGAATGACTTGTATGGGAGTTTTGGGCATTGTGATAGGAATTTCAACACACACACACAAATATGTGTGTGTGTGTATGGTTATAAGGGTAAGTATAGTAAGGGGTAAGGGCTAGATATTTAACCCCTTATAATACATAACCCCTAATACTTATAGATTGAACCCCTAACCCCTCCAAACCTTACAAAACCTATGATTTCTAATACATATTATTCTTAAAACATAAAACCCTTAATACCTTTCCCTTATAAGACATAAATCCCCAACTCTTACCCTTATAAAGATATAAAAAACACTCTCTCTATATGTGTGCGTGCGTGTAACATTTTTGGACAATGAAGGAACATATTGAATAGGCTTAATTGATCTAAGATATTGTTGTTGAATTATCTCCCACTTGAATGTCATTGGATTTCATCATATTGTAGGTTAACTTATTGAGCACTAAAATTGCATAATGATTCATATGGGTTCTTGAGCATCTAATTCATACTAGGTGATAATCGATATCTTCTGAAACAATCATTCATGCAAAGGGATAAAAAGAAATAGGGACAATTGAATACCCTTTATTCAATCTACCTATGTGATTTATGATCTCAAATATGAAAAATCATGAAATCCTCTCCTTGAAAATACTTTACACATACTAATTGGAAGGGTACCAATATGTCATTTGACACATACGGTTGTCCGAATTTACATGATATTACAAGATTCCGGCCATTTCTACATCATGTAAAGTTTCAATTAATCTCTCATTCAAAGATCAAATTAAAATATCGAAAGAGAGATTGATCCTACCATATCATTTTGAGGGTAAACCAAAGTGAAAAAGTACAAAAATCTAGAAAGAAAATGTTCAAGTGCACTATTTTTCTATGAAAATGCACTATTATGTTTCCCTCTTTTACTATAGTGGTGCATGTCCCTATAATGGAATTTCATAATGACTTATCCCTATAATGGAACTTCGTTCAACAAAATACTTTTGTCTTTCTTTTGTTCTAATGGAATTTCACAAAAAAATATCTCTGTGATATAATATTGCTTATTTAGATGTTAGTTATGCCCTATGTTGGTCAGGCATGATAGCTTTTATGTGTTTTTAGGTAGGATAAATGGGTTGATTAGACGTTATAATAATTAGGATTTATATAATACACCAACTCTTATAATTATAACATTTATAGGTTATGAGGGCTTCATAGGTTTTGGTTATAGTTAGGATCTAAAGTTTATAATTATAAGAGTTATAGGTTATAATAGTTTCATGAGTAATGGCTTGAGGACTATTGGTTATATGAGTTAGAAATTTATATCTCGTAAGGTTAAGAGGTTAAAGGTTTTAGGTTTTAGGTTTTGAGAATTGTATGGATTACGTATTATAGGTTTTACAAGGGATGGAGGTGTTATGGATTACAGATTATAAAGGTTAAACATTATATGCATTAGATATATTATAGAGCTAAAATTTATATGTATTAATGTTTTTTCGAGGATAAGGATGATAAAGAGTTAGAGGTTATGAAATGAAATTATGATGTACTCATGAGCTTAGGGTCATAAACTTTTGAGAGAAAAAAAAAGGATAATAATAATAATAATTCCAAATTCCAATTTTTGTTGACCTCTAATATTTGAATGAATTGTAATATTAGGAAATTTCTAATCTACAACATGCTATATATTTATGTTTTTGGTGGCTAAAAAATATTTTTCTTTCATCATTTTACAGACCCTTATCTTCATTGGCTATAAAACATTGTAAGAAGAAGAGAAGACTTGGGATAAGCATTGCTACAAAATATATTGCAATAAAGGTCAAAGTTATAAAAACTTGACTTGATAAGAAAAAGAAGAAAACCAACAAAGTGTTTGGAAAGCACTTTCATGTGAATATTTTTAAGGAAATTAGGCCTTCTTATTCTAAGTTATCAAGGATTTATAAACACTTGAGAAGAATACATAAAGGGTTAGTTATATATTTGTTGTTGCCTAGAAAGAAAAAGAACATTGGATGCCCTAACTGAACATGGATACATTAATTCAAGCCATTTATGAATAGATTTGGGTAAAGTGAAGACTATATAGTACACCTAAAACAAAACACCCACTTTCTACTTCACATGAGGGTGGTGTTAATAATACAGAAAGAGGGTTAAATGAAGATATTGCTATGGATCCAATTGGAATTGATTTTAGACCTATTTAGAATCAATATTACCATGTATTCTATTGAAGTTGAAATTGTTATAGAATCTATTGAAGTTGATGCTATTACAAAACCCACTAATATTGATGTCGATACAAGATTTATTGAAGCTGAAGTTGATATAAAAGCTATTGAAATTGAAATTGCTATAAATCGACTACTATTAGTATTTCTATAAAAGTTGATGAAGCAAGTCATGCTACAAAACCTATTGACAGAATGATTCCAACATAATCCATAAGGGGTTGAAGAATGAATTACACTAAGTCTTGAGAATGTGGTAGAGATTACACAAATGTAGAAGATGTATAAGAGGATACTATGCCTAATATTTTAGCAAATGTTGTAGAATTTTCAATAGAAGCTTGATTTAATAGGGTTCTAATAATAAATAGAGATACCTTCTAGGAAAATGTATTTGAAGGCATGACAAAGAAAGTAATAGCTGCAGAATAGGTTATACCACAGAAATATAAGCTTCAAAGATTAGCATCAAAGTTATTTGAAATCATTTAATTGAGGATTGAAGTAGAAAAATGGAGGAATATTCCTAATTCATTAGGTTTGGATGTGATATCATTATAGACGCATCATTAGTCTATTCATGCACTCTAAGAGAAATTAGTTGAAATATATGCCCGTAGAGAGAATTACATAATCTTAAAGAATCTTAGGGAATTGTTCAAAAATTAAAATTGGATAAAGAGAAAATCTGTCATTTGCCTCATGAATTCATTGCATTTAGATGACCTTTCACTATGTGTTTTTTTTTTTTGTAAATGAGTAATAGATATGCTTCTAGCTCCATTCCTTGGTTACATGTAAGTCCTATATTAATGTTTTCACAGTTGTTAACTTTTACAAATTGTACATTTTCCATGATAAAGATGACAATAATTTATTATGTGATGTGTCAACATTAGTATTTATTGGATTAACAAACAAAATGGAACCCTAACCCCTTTGTGGGTGACACTTAATTAAAATCTTTCATTTCCTTGTTAGCACACCAAGTTCAATGGAATAAAGCATTGGAAAATTTCAAAGATGTAGAGAGATAAAATAATTTGTGGGAGAGGAATGAATATCCTATTCATCATGTGGTAAGAATGAAGTATAAAGAAATATTTAAATATCCTAATGCTTCCATCCACATAGGCCATATTTAGAGGGTTATATTCATTAAATGTGAGATAAGAATAGATCAATCAAGGCAATATGATTCACTTGGTTTCTAGAAAATTTGGGATTCCCTATCTCATAATATGAGGAAAGGGGACCTTTTCATACCTTGTTGGCACTAGGGGGAGACAAAGTTTTGAATAATTGCATCAAGCAAGAGAGAGATGTTATGGAGAGAATATTGTGCACCAAATTTAAGTACATTGTGTATGAAATTGAAGACTTGTAATGAAATATAAATCTATATAATTTTGTAATTAACCTATGGGTGGGTTAATGTTGTCCCCATGGGAAGAAACTTATAAAAAGACCTAAAGAGAGAGGGGGGATTATGATTATTATGAGAGGATAGGAGAGAAGAATATTCTAGAATATTTGAGAAGTCTTTATATATCTCTCAAGATTTGTAATGGAGAATGTATCTGGGGTTCTATCATATAAAATATCCTATTTATGAACTGAATGAATGAAATATATTGTTAGGTTTTTTCTTCTATGAGTCTTATTTATTATAATGAATGTATTCTTTAGTGCTTAGTATAATATTTACTAGATATTTAATGAATTTGTATGTGAAATTTGAGGTGTCAATATCTTTCTTTCATGTTGGAATGCCTCATCTTTCATACAGAATCCTGGTCTAAATATTTTGTAATTCATATGTGTCTTAGGTGAGACCTTCTCTATTTTCTATATATTTAAAATTCCAATACTTATAGGTATGTGTTGTCTAGGTAGCTCAAACCATAGGTTTGAACCCAATGGAATAATTTGTTCCATTACCGGGACTTGAATTATATCGATATTTATTGAGGATGAGGGGATGAGTTGGAAAAAATCACAAGAGGAGATACAAGATTGGTTTGTAGAAAAAGTATATTTTGTTTGGCAAGAGACTAGGAACTTAAGTATCAACTCTAAAATATGGTGGAAAATATATCTCTACACCAATATTCATGAAATTTTCTTTCCAAATATCCCTTAGTTTCTCTAGGAGTAGCTAAAGTGACATTGGGCCATTAATTTTTCTTGAAGGTTTAAGAACCGAATATATAGAGTCAAGAAACAATTGATAGGCTAAAGAACCTTGATAAAAAGTTGACTTGAACCATTAACATTAAATTTAAGAAAAAGAAAGAAGGTTATTTGGTTGAATTTGCAATGGGATGTAGTGAATACTTTAGTAGTTTCGAAATAAATTTTGATATCAACCCTTGAAGAAGGTTCTTGGCATAATTTCATTGTGAATTAAGATTATAGTTGTGGAAAAGGGCTTGATGAGGATGGATCTTGACTTAATGGAGGAGTAAACCTTATTTAGCAAGGAGGTTGTGCAACTAGAAACTACATTCGTAGAAGATATTTTCAATGGTATATAAAATATAAGGAAACAAATCCAGCTAAACAGGCTAGGCTGTTGATTGAAATAAAGCAGGATATGCTAAAGGAATTTCAAAAATCGAAGTTTGAATCCAAATGCATTATAGATATTAAGGAGATTAAGAAAAAAGTAGTGTAATCTATATGGGACTATAATCAATGGTTTAATATCTTGTTGGACCACTAACAATCCAATTCCAAGATGTCCAACATTAAGAATAATTCATTGAAGGCCTAATTTGTCACATTTTAATTCCATAATTCATCAAAAGGTAATGAATCAAGAAAAAGTGTTGGAGATAGTTATGTACTTGGAAATTACTCCGAGTGGCATTGAAATTTCAAGTGGAATGTCATAGGTCCAGTTGCGGTTAGCATGCTCATGTAATAGTTATAGGATATTGTGAAAGTAAACATGAGTTGCAAGAATATATGTTGTACTTTGTGCCACACAAAGGAACACCATAGAAATTAGTGCCTATTATTGCATAAATATAGTGTGATGAATGCATTGAGTCCTTTCCCCATGTAGTCAAATTCATCACTAGGACATCCCCAAGGGGAATGGTGCAATATTTGTGGGAAATAGATCATATTTATAATTGTATGATGTTATAGAAATACTAGAAGACATGCCATACTCATTTTTGTGAGTTTTTCAAATTTGTGGTCCATGATGATAACAATTGTGAAGCCTTAATTTGATGAAGGAAAGAACTATAAATTCTTACAGGTTATAGGAAGAAACTAAATACAAAGGGCATGGGGGATTCCAAGGGAGGCATAGAGGAGGATTTAGTGATCGAGGATGAGGATGTATTAGAAGGAATCCCATGTGTTACAACAATGGTGAGGTTGGAAACTTAGCTAGGTTTTGCACTCAAACTCACACACTTTATGGGTTCTACCATTGTATCGAACATGTGACTTAGGATTGTCGAGAGCTTGTAAGGTCCCTAGGACATAATCCCTATTGATATTGTAATTGTAACTAATTATGTTATTTATCGTTGTATGTGTATGTAACTAGAAAATGGAAAAATACCTAAAATATTGTAATTCAATAATATTTTAGTGAAGAGGTGAAACCTTGATACAAATCATGAGAAGTCATGAGGAGGGAATCCAGTAAGGGGGCTTGGAGAATTAATATTAGCTAATTAATTATTGGTTATGTCAAAGGATCGTGATATTTGAGATTGTAAACTTTCCCCAAGGAAATATCTGAAGGGAAGGTGTGGAAATATCTTCCATATTTATTGAAGAAGTGGTGGTTGCACCCCAACTATCTTATACAAGAAGTGTGATAGTGGTACCAATATTCCTATTTGTATGGGATACATTCCCTTTATTATAGAGACTTTTGATCGCCCATGTAATCCCATCAAAGGTGGAAACTAGAGAAAAGAGGATAGAGAGAAGCATGTGCAAGAAGAGGAAGAAAAGAATTCTCCCATATGAGGGAAGCATTCTTAGGGAGAGAGGAGGAACTTGTGTAAAATCATCACAAAAAAGAGAAAAGAAATGAGAGGAGGGTCTGATTTTAATTATAAGAAACCCCTTTGCATTAAGCAAGGAGACCAGATATAGAGAATTACCACTTGTGGGAGTGCAAGAATAGAGCAGAAAGGCATAAAACAAGAAGAGAACTAATGAGATGACTGGATGAAGGAAAAAAGGTTCAAAACTATACCCTGTATTGTTGAAAAAACTTCCCTCACGGCTCCATGGTTTGGCTTAAGGGTGGCCAATTGTAAGAAAGATTGCAGAGAAACTGAGCCTATGGTCAGATCGAACATGGTTCACCCTTCATCACTTGCAAGCAATATTTTTTTTGTAATTAGATAAGTGCCCTTGGGCAACTTGAATTTTTTAATGCAGTCTTTTGAAAATAAATAGAACAAATGTTGATATATTGTCTATCTATGATTTTTCCTGCTAAATGGATATCATATCCTATGTGTTTCTTATTTATAAGATGGTAGGGTAAATCTAGTTTTAATGGTTGTGATAGCTCTGTAATGTTCATATGGTTGCTTGTGTATCTTTATGTACTCCTATGATGTGCTTGAGTTAGATAGGACGAATAGACCTATAGTCCTAGCTATTATATATGTACTAGATGTCACATGACATGTCCAAATAAGAAGGTTGATAAGACAAGGGAAGATAATCCTTCATTCTCTTGGATGGCCTTGATGGATGGTTGGTCGTAAAGAGATATCAGGGAGTTTAATCATAGAGCTTGGTTTGTCTTAGATGGGTCATAAGAGCCAATGTTAATTATAGAGTTGGAAGGTATTTTTTGGTATTTTGAGCTTAGACCAGTAGCCTTGATAGCAAGGTATAGAATCAAATGAGATAGGTCTTCATAGAAAATTTGATGACAAGTGTTATAGAGTTCACTAAAGAACTCTTAAGCTAGTTGGATAGTAAGTTGAAGGGATTGATGTAGGTTGGTGACGTACTTGGTGATTATGCTAGCCTTTCTTAGCAAAATGGAAGATTAAATAGCCATGATGTGTGTATTTTTGGAGTAATGATCAGCGGAAACATTTCCCTAGTTAAGAGAAGAGTCTAAAGGCATCAAAAGATGAAAGTTGTGTGTAATGGTTTCTCTATCTCATGTTAGAAGTCGACTTGTTAACTCATTGAGAGATGGAGTGTTTAGCTACTTTCATGATTGGTGAAGGCCCCTCTATCCTCAGAATTATTTTTATAAATTCATTTCCTTGTTAAATTATCTTTCAATCTTTAGAAATTTAGGGATTTCCTCTTTCAAATTTAGTGATTGAACTTTTGTTTCATGTTGAATGAGAACTTGGGGGTTAACTCTTTTGCTTCAAGTCAGAGAGAAATTTAGGGTTGGAATTCTTAGCCCCGATCCCTAGCCACATGAATGGTGCAAAGGTCATTACCAAGAGATACTTAGAAGGGGCTTATAGGGTATCAAACTATCAGTTCAGGGGAGGACTTAACTAGCAATGGTCACCATAAATTCTTGATACAAATAGAACCTTAAACATTTTTAGTTAACATATACAAAGAGTTAGGGATGTAATAATATGGGATTACAATATTTGGATAATAGGAACTAGGGGTCAAGTATTTCACCACACTCAAAGAATCTTCAATATTAGAACAACTCGCACTTTTTTTATTTAACTAGAATTTTGGGAGTTGTCAAGTCACGGGGAGATCCATGTCAAGAATTATCTAGGAAATGGTTGAAAAACTCGGCAATATTAATATAAATCATATTGTCCATCAATTAATGGATTTGAATGGTCTTGGCTGTCAAGTGACAAATATTGGGTATCGAGATTTGGGCCCTTCTATTGGGACTTTTTTTCTTGATACTTTTGAACTTAATAAGGGCCCTAACTTGTGAAATGTTGACATCGTGGTTGAGATAGCGTCAATCTAGAGATGATGTGGCACCAATGTGGGGATAAAATGGCATTGAAATGGATAGATTATGTGGGAAGATGATGTGTATCAGAGTGCACAACAACACTAAGGTGGTGGAAAAATGGCAACTACAGTGGCAGGTGAAGTGGATATTGGCTATCAATAGGTCTCTTGTTGAGTTTTAGGATACAAAAGGTTTGGGCCTACAAATGGGATTAAACCATGATACCAATAGAACCTAATGTTACTATTAGATGATAGAGATCAAACTATGTTAGTTGATGACCCAATGTTGGTTCTAGAAGAAATTGAGCTAAGCTTAAGGCTAGGGAACCATATTAATGGAAGCATGGAAGTTGGTCAAGTGATGGAAAGGTCGAGCTCCATAAATTGATGACCCACTATCATGTCAAATGGAGAGAAAGATAATTGATAAGGTATTGTAAAGAAGTTTAATATTGAGATAACAACTAATAACATGTACATGCTACTGCAACAACAAATAGGGAATGCTACAATGATAGCTTGTTAATAGGTGTTCCACATGTATACCAACTGGCATAGTACATATATTAATGTGGCTTTAGAGGACAACCTTCAAGTGGGCATAATTTTTTGTCTAAGACTCGATTTTCGATAAAAATTATATCATTGGAAAGGTCATGATGGCGAGAAGATGATGGTACTATTTAAAAATTAAGGCCTGAGGGGATTAAAGAAACAAGAAAATTGGTAACCCCAACTTGGTAATAAACCTTAAGGGTTGGGTCTAGATAACCCTATAGCCCTGATCAGGAATTGCGTAAAAATTCCTTTAGATTTATTTTATAATGCTTCTGAAATAATTTCAATTGAACGCATGTATTCTATGAATTCTCGGGAGGGGTATGGTTAAGGAAAAGAGTTATTAGTACATAAGATCTAATAAAATATTAGAAATTTTGATGATCTACCTATGATGAAAAACAATCTAAAAAGTGATTATTAGACTCACCAGTAGAAGAAAATAATGGTGGTTTATGTAAGAATAATGTGGGATTGTGAAGTTATGAATCCTATGAGAATAAAATATAATTCACTCGTAAGGTTGTGAGTGTGACTTTGAGAAGGAGATGGTTGAGAACCTGTTAATCACAATAAATTTGCTAGAATTATTATCTTGACCTTATGGAGATACTGAAAAATCCTTCAACTTGGGTTAGGGTCCAAAAGGGAGAAGTGGAAACATAAGGCACTAGAAGAAGGAGAGGTGCCTAGAGACTTCTAGATCAGTGAAGGGATCCATTTTATGCTATGTCAGCACTAAGTTGCCATTTTTTTTCTATTAATAGGCCCTAACTCAACACTTCAAATGTGGAATCTAGAATCATGTATGTGAAGAAGAGAGTGATAGTGGAACTCCCAATCTTGAGTTAATTTGAGTTGTTCATAGGAAAGAGTTTTGAAATGAGTGTACTTATATGAAATCGTCATGTAGTGCAATAATGATTCCTTTCAATTTGCTTAGTATGCAATTGAACATGATCAAATTATTGACAATGTGATGGTTTTAAAACAATTTATTGGTTGTTGTAAATGACATATTGTAAGGACTTTATATCTAATAAACTAACATATTGCGGTTAAGTGTGAATGGAAAACTACAAGTAAAATGGTATCGGATATGACATGGGATGTAAGGCCATGATGAAAGTTAAAATAACCACCTACAAATAGCCAAACATTATGAGGTGAGTCTCATGTTTATGAGACATGGCTTTTGTATGAAGCAAGTCTAGAAAATAAAAAATTTATTGAATGTTTTGTGAATATATATCATGTAAACTAAATGCTGTGATACAGGCCAAATGATGAATCTATCCAAGAAGACTGGATAAAGGTTTTGAAGCAGATATCCCAAGAACAAGGTCATTGTATCAACATTGGAACATTATGATAAGTAAACTATATTCGAGCACGTAGGCGGGATGTTGTGACTATAAGAATTTAACAGTCCTTTCATCATTCTTATGAAGGAGGATCTCAGTTAGGTAGATATCCCAAGGAAGGGGATTATCTTGACACTAAAATGGAAAGCAACTTACAAGAAGAGGATACTTTCCACACGCTCATTGGATCAGGAATTTGAAGGGATGTGTCTACCTATTTTCTTTTCAACCATAGTTTTGAACTCTTTAAAATATTCAAATACATCACTCTTCTTTCTCGTGAAGTATACTCATGTATATTTAATACAATCAGTAAAGATAAAGAAGTAATATGCTCCATATAATGATCTACTCTGCATAGGACCACATATGTATGTGTGCACAAGTTCTATAGCATTCTTTTCCTTTTATCTATATGAGTAGGGAACTCTTCCCTATGCATCTTCCCTAATGCACACCCTTCACATGTAAAATAGTGTTTCTTAAGTATTGGAATCCCTTCTATTGTTTCTCATTTTTGTAGTAGTAATAAAATCATGAAAATTAAGGTAGCCATACCTATGATGCCAAAGAGTCTTTGTTTTCATTGTCATGGATGCCAATGCTTGATAAATTTTAGTTGTCACATTGAGCTTATACAAACCTCCAATTCTAACTCCTATTGAAATGATGGCCTCGAAGAAATCATGTGTGTCTTCTACTATAGAATGTGATTTTACAAATTCAACCTTCAAGTTGTGATCATTTTAATGCAAGTAGTGAGTTGAACGTGTTGCTCGTGGAACCCTTGTGAAGCAAGGACAATTATACAGATAAGTATTAAGTTGAAGTTTCATTTTCTAAAATGCATGCTTCCATGTGGAAATTGAGATTTTCTTATGAAAAATATTTAATGGTTATATAGAAAAATGGTTGTAACACATATTTGTTATTGAATTTCTAATGTAGGTACTAGATGGATCAATACAAGTATGGAATTAGATGGGATATGAAGAAAATCCCATTGTTGAAGCAGTAGAAAGGATAAAGGACATGAAGAAATATGTTGATGAGAAAAAGCAAAGATGTTGGCATAGCTACAAAGAAACATTCCATATATTGTTGCAGTAAGAAATTTTTATGTTCATGATTGTTTCTACATAATTAGACTATATTGCAAGTGAAATATCATTAGGTATGCTAGACATATAAGACCATAAGGAAGATTGACACCTACCAAAGAAAAAGTAAATGTGCTAAGAAATGGGGAATATCATGATGGGAAACCTAAGTTCCTTAATGAAATAGATCAGAATATAAAATATGTATGATAAGTTTTCTTATTGAAATATTGTTGAAATTTTGGCAACTTCAAGATGAATTTACACAACAGAAATCTAATTACCCCAAGGAGAAACCATATTTCCCTAAAGATAATTTAAATTTGATAAAAAGGAAATTACTATTCATCTTGTCACTCTAACTATTATTTAATGTGACATAATTTAATTGGTCAAGTAACTATTTCAGCTACAATATCAAGGAATTTATGAGAAAAATAAAAGGGTATTTATCAAGTTGCCTTCACTAAATGAAGGGTCACGTTGGCTCTAAGGCACCTCTTGGCTCCCCCAATGATTAGTATAAATGAGAGACCTTGGAGATCATTCAAACATGAACATCATAGGTGAAAAACATCAAAGGACATAGAATTTGAGGTAGTCATGGCCTAGAGGGGAAAATTCCAAGTGAAGGAAGGGCGGAAAATGATCTATTTTCTATGTTCTGATTCAGAAGTTACTAGGAGAAGGGTTGATTGAGTTTCTAAGGAGAATTATGGGCACAAGTATGTGGTGGATTCTCTCTACACAGGCCATTGGTATATATCTACATATTCAAGAAGGTCGAACCTTTGTTTAAGTTTGGATAGAGATAATATGTTTGGTAACAAAGGGGTTGAGAGTCTTGAAAATATAGTGCAGAAGGATGAATGTTAGAGGAGTGATTTTGGGAAATTTAGTGCATGGATTTTGGTTAAAAATCCTTTGTGAAAGGCCACATTATTTTTATTGTGATTCATGGAGGGTCAAGCCATAATTAAGTGTAGACATGAGGTTGTATTATCTTGGAGCAGATTTGTGAATAGGGGTAAAGATACCTTGTTGAAAAGTGCAAGAATAAAGGCTCAAAGGAAGAGGATTAGCACAATGATTGGAGGAGTTTGAGGCTGAATTGGGAGAATATTTGTAGCATATAGGATGCATTAATTAGAGGTCCGTTACCTCAGAAGTTCAGTGCATAGGATAAGTTGTATAGGGTAGAGTTGACATCTTATGCAGAGGTATGTATGGTGTCTTTCATGTTGATATTTTGCTAAGTTGCTGACAGTTTAAACAAAATTAGGAGTCAATTGTGTATAGTGTGGAGGGATATTAGGTAGCTCCTTATTTTCCTTAGGTATAGTCCTTTGTGAAGGGAAACATGGTTGTTAGAAGGGAAGGGGATTTGCAGCCCTAAGGGCTAACTTTTGAAGGAGGGGCCCCTACTTGAGAAGCTCTACGATAAGGGTTTATGTGCCCTAATATTTTTTGATATGACAGTGATGTATGGTACTGATATTTGTCCTTACAACAGTGATGTATTGCAATGATACTTATGATTGTGATGACAATAATACTTGACAGTAATATGATCATGACACATAACCATGACATGTGCTCTTATGGCAGTAACATGTATGATACTTGATATAGGGATATACACTTCTTGTGACAGTGATATGGAGGCATACCTTATGGTAGGAGAACTATCATATTTTTTGTGGAAGGCTTGTGAATTCCTCCTTGATAGACTTATCTACTTCCATCTTATGAGGAGCTTGTATGATCTAGGGTTGGCCCTAGGAGGCCTAATGTGATTGATATTTAGAGACTTGTGTCTCATTATAATTGTACATTATATCTCAGTTGAACATTTGATTAATATCTAAGAAGAAGAAGAATTGTTTTTGGGTTTTCCCCTTGTGGGGTTTTTCCCTAGTCTATCTATATCAACCAAAAATCCTGGTGTCTCTATTTTGTATGTTTTTCTTCTGATGTTCCTTATTACTTCATTGCATTTTTAATGTTAATTTTCCCTCTATATAATTTCTTATGATGATATGGGGTGAATGTAATGTGAAAATTGCTGAAAAAAAAATAAAAAATGTAATCATCTACAACAAAGAACTATTTAGTCTTTAGAACTTTAACATGCTATTAGAGTTGAACTGAAGAAAATTCTTTGATATCATCCCCATGTAGACACCTATGATTGGTTTCTTGAGAAAGAAGACAAAAAAGAAGATGAAAAATTTGGAGACATAAAATAATGTTATGGCTTGAAGGAAACCCTTAGAATCCCTTGTTCTTACAAATAAAGGTTAGGGTTTGAGAGAAATACTAGGAGTGGCCTTGGATATGGAAAAGGTATAGGTTCTATAGCATTGAAACCCTAGTGTTAAGAAGCTATTGAGTTATTCAAGTGGTAAGTTCAATATCTATGACATATTCAAATTAACCATATCTTTGATTGTCTCCTACCGAATAGGATATAATATGATGCAGATGCAGTGGCCATATTGCATATTGACAATTGGGTTTGGTTTCCCAAGAAGGAGATTAAAGATATGGATATAGGTGGTGCTCAAGAGGAAGAATTTCTTCCTTTGTAGGCGACATTGGCATATGGTTGATGGATAATGGTGCCTCATGGCTTAGAAGATGACAGGATCAAGAGGGATTTGATAGCTTCCTGCAATCCTCATTACAGATAATTTCTTTCAAGACTTATTTTATTTCTTTATGTCTATGTTCTTGTTTAAATTTATCTACTTAGGTTGTTGTTTATTCTTCTTACATGAGTAATTGGCTAACCAAATACTTATTTCCCTGAATTCTTGGATGAGGATGTGATCAAGGAAGAAAATCCATCTCGAGGGCTATCAATATGAAGAGTAATGCATAAAGAGTTAGCTCTAAGAGGGAGTTAGTGTAGGAAAATGAAAGAGCCAGTCTCATATCTAGAGAAGAAAGACAATATGGTCTTCTGGATGAAGCTTGCAACAGATGATGACAACATGAAGAAGCTCAAATGTAGAGGATTCTCTTGATAGAAATATTTTACTACCCAGAGTTTTTCTTCATCTTTAGGTACACTTTCATTATATTTATTTACTTTATTATTATTTCTCTTTCTCTTGTTCTAGGGTCAGCAGGTACATCATATGGGTGTAAGAACCAAATCCTCAATATTGAGATTGAGGAGTATGTAGGACCACCCCATGATTAGGATGGTGCTCGAAAATATACAGGAGCTCAGACCTCGAAGGAAGGATTGAAATCTCCTAGGTTGATGACTATGACTAAAGAGGCTTCCAATTCATAGGGAGTAGATTTTCATATTGGATGAGATTCTCTAAGACAAGAAGTCTTTGAGAAAAATATGACCTTCATGAAATGTCCACACTATATGAAAAAGATGTTGCAGTCTGAGATGCTTCCACAATAGAAATTTCAACAGCGATAAGGAATATGCTCTCAGAGGAAGACGACTATGATAAGATCCTAACACGTGTTACTAGATGCATTATTATCAGATGTATGTGAAGTTTTCTTCCTCCTTGATGTACTTAAGGAAGAAGCATAATTGGAGCTACCTTAGGGATTTGAGGTACATATGGACTCAAGTTGAAAGTCACTGGGATTGGTATGCTTGGATTGATGGACATTTGATGCAGATATCAACCTCTCTTCAAGGTTAAAGGTATATATTTGATATTTGGTTTTATATGCTAATAATTTATTTCTGACAGGATCAAATCATCTCATCATTAAGTACCAAATGGATTTGACCTTTGAGCCCAAGGTAATCCACTTCTTAAGATTAGAAGTGTAACAAAGAGATGATCATGAATTCCTTGTCAAGGGAAGTATATTGTCAAAGACTTGGAATGATGAATTACATTGAATAAGTTGAAAGACTCCTCCTCATATTCAAATTTAGTGGATCCCATGATGAGTAGGAAGTCATATGGATGCTTTCTTTGTAGTGTGTACCGTGAGCTAAATATAGCCTGGACATGTATATTGGGATGCTGCAAATATTGTATTGAGATACCTACATGATAGTCAGTCATGGATTGAGAAATTGTTATGACTGAAGAGATATGTTGATTCCAAGTGAACCTAGAGTGTTGTGAACAGGAAGAACACATTGAGGTGTTGCTTCAATATGGGTCTTGCTTTGATTTCTTGGATGATTAGGTAGCAGACGTCCATTGCAATGAATCTTGAAATCATTGATCATATTGTAGCTTGTATTATGAATTGTGAGCATTGTGGATTCAAAATATATCCACAATATTGTCATACATGGTGCCATTGATGGAGCATTGAGGCTCCAACAATGACTTATCACAAAATGTAAGCAATGAGGCTTTAAACGATGAGAAAATTGTAGACATTCTCTAAAGGCATTTTCCAAAAGAAAAGTTCTTATTCTTAAAAGAGTGGTTTGGAGTGCAGAAGAATATATCCCTCCTTGAGAGGGAACATTGTTGATCGAGAACATTGAACATATGCTCTCACCTAGTCTTTTGACTAGCCATGGACTTGGTGAGGGTGGATTGAGAGATTATATTAGGGCATGATAGTACTCCTTAGAGCCATGGACTTGGCTCAGTAGAATCCTACCCACAAGTCACCTTGTGTATTTATTTACCAAGGGCCATGGACTTGGTTAATCTTGTCAAGATTGCCACCCATCAGCCATTGGGTGAAGAGACTTATGTGTGTGTGATATTTACCTAATGTTGGGCATGACTAACATGGACTTCGTTAGTCATGGATGCAGGTGCTCTACCACTTGATCACTGAGGATCAAGTTGTGTGAGGGTCAATCAATGGACATAGGGTGTGTATATTTACCAAGGTCATTTATGAGTTCCATGGACTTGATTGTGGTAAGTCGACCCCCTATGGTTTGTGTGGATCATTATTCTTCTTATGTGGATCAAGTCATAATTGTTCAACTAAGATGAGATAAGACGAGATGAGCTTCACTTATGTTGATACATGTACATCCAAGATGATTTTTATGGTGCAGCCAAAAATTCCTCCCTAGGCGAGAGGGAGTGTTGAAATTTGGGAAACTTTGGCATGAATTTCCCTAAGAGAATTATAATTACCCCAAGGAGAAGCCCAACTACCCCAAGGAGAAACCATCTTTCCCTAAAGAGAATTTAAATTTGATAAAAAGGAAAATACTATCCATCTTGGCACTCCTCTCCCTATTATTTAATGTGACATATTTTAGTTGGGAAAGTCAATATGTCAACTACAATATCAACGCATTTATGAGAAAACTAAAAGGGTCTTTCTTAGGTCAGCCTCACTAAATGAATGGTTACGTTGCCTCTAAGGAAACCTTTTTCTTCTCCAACAATTAGCATAAATAAGAGACTTTGGATCTCATTCAAACACACACATCACAAGAAAAAAAATCAAAGGAGATACTATATGAGGTAGACGCAACCTAGAGGAGAAAATTCCAAGTGAAGGAAGGATTAAAATTGATCTCTTTTCTATGTTTTGGTGTGGACGTGACTAAGAGAAGGGTTGGCCGAGTTTCTAAGGAGCATTATGGGCATACATACATGAAAGATTCTCTATGCATAGATCGTTGGTATATCTCTACATTTTCAAGAAGGGCAAGCCTTTATTCAAGCTTGGACAGAGGTCATATGTTTGGTAATAAAGAGACCGAGAGTATTCAAAAGATAGTGCAAGCAGACAAATGCTAGAGGAGTGGTTCTGGAAAAAAAAATGGCATTGTTTTTTGTTACAAATTCTTTGTGATAGGGCCGCAATATTTTTTTGTGGTTCAGAGAGGGTTGAGCCCTAATTAAGTGCATATCTGAGGTCATATTTTCTTGGAGAAAACTTATGAATAGAGGTTGGGATACCTTGTTTAATAGCACAGGAATCAAATGAAGAGGATCAATGCAGTGATTGAAGGAGTTTGAGGCCTCATTGGGAGCATATATATAACATTACAAGATTCCCTAATTAGAGGTTTGTCACCTTATAATTTTATTGTATAGGTCAAGTTGTATAGGGAAAAGTTGACATCCTAAGCAAAGGTATGCACAATGTCTTTAACATTGATGTTTTTCTAGGTTGATGAGGTTCAGGTTGAAAAAAATTAGGAGAAACTTGTGTAAAGTGTGGAGGGAAGTTAGGTAGCTCCTTGTTGTGCCCTAAGTACAATCCCTTTTGAAGGGAAACAAGGTTGTTAGAAGGGCAGGGTGTTTGGAACCCTAAGGGATAACTTTTGAAGGAAGGACCCCTACTTGAGCACTCTGTGATAAGGCTTTATGTCACCTCATATTTTGTGATATGAAAGGGATGTATGGAAGTGATACTTGTTCTTATGACAGTGATTTATGGCAATGATAGTTATGATCGTGATGACAATAATACTTGACAGTGATATGACCATGACACATAATTGTGACATGTGATCCTATGGCATTAACATGTATGCTACTTGAGACAAGGATATTGTTGGCATTATGATACATATGTTGTACTTGATGGCAACCCACTCATCTCAGATGATAAATTATAGTGCAGCAAAGTTCACGCACTTTCATGAAGATAAAATTTTCTTTCATGAAGATAAAAGTTTATTTCATGTAGAGAAAAGTTCACGCACTTTTATGTAGAGAAAATTTTATTTCATGTGGAGAAAAGTTCACGCACTTTTATGCAGAGAAAAGTTTATTTCATGTAGAGAAAAGTTCACGCACTTTTATGCAGAGAAAAGTTTAGAGAAAAGTTCACGCACTTTTATGCAGAGAAAAGTTTATTTCATGTAGAGAAAAGTTCATGCACTTTCATGCAAAGAAAAGTTCCTTTCATGAAGAGAAAAGTTCACGCACTTTCATGGTTGGCTCATGGTATTAGTCCGACAGTTTTTGATGCTATGGTTTTGGTCCGTGGTATTGCATCCAAAAGTGTTGATCTCACGCACTTTCATGGTTGGTTCATGGTATTAGTCTGATAGTTTTTGATCCTATGGTTTTGGTTCGTGGTATTGCATCCAAAAGTGTTGATCTCACGCACTTTCATGGTTGGTTCATGGTATTAGTCCAACAGTTTTTTGATCCTATGGTTTTTGACCGTGGTATTGTGGAAGGCCTAAGACTATATAAGAGGAAGAAGATCATTTGGCAAAGCATCATCAAATGAATTGAATATCTAATAAGTGCTAGATCTGAAATATTTTTGATTGGGTTATGGTGCAGATCTGGATCTGAATGAAGGAGGAACCTTAGCGCATAAAGAAGGATAAGTTCTATTGATGGGTCATAATCTTTATGCTTGAATAATAGTATCTTTGTATGATTTTGATCTGTTATATGAGGCGCATGCTTGATCTATAAATCTGACAATCTAGGTTAATTAGTGTCTGAATATTTGAAAGAAGGAATTATCCTTTATAGATCTGCACGCAGGTTTCAGGTTGTTGAAGTAGCGTATATCTTTAAATTATGATCTAGCTGCCTCTATCTATTGCTACAGTATTTTGGGTTCAGAACTTGGTGTGTGGTTACTGTTACTGTGTTCTGGGTACAGCTGTCAGAGAAGTGTTTACTTGATTCAGTGCTAATTGGGAAAAGGAGATTGTTTGATGCAGATATACTTTATGATTGATTGATGTTCATGGATCCAGTCTGAAAATTTATGAAAATTGGTCCTTTAAAGAAAAGAAGTAGGGGGTTGTAACTCCCTTCTAGGAGAGAGAGTTGTAGCTCTCTGCAGGTTGCAGCCTCGTACTGGTAAAGGACTGCACCAGTACAAAATCATTGTAAAATGAGTTTCTAATTGAAAGAATATAGAGACATATTGTAGCAGGTGGTTTTCACCCACATTGGGTTTCCACCTTATATCTGGTGTTCTTTGGTGTGACTATCTGTTTTTCTTGTTCATGCTCATTATTTTATGGTACTGACATACAATAATTCAAAGTATAAATATATTGAAAAAGAATTAGATAATACTGATTCACCCCCCCTCTCAGTATTATTTCCAACAATTGGTATCAGAGCAGGTCCTTCTGAAGGAGCTTTATCGCTTGAAGGAAGATCTATCATCATGAGCAACTACGAGAGGGAAGCATCAATCAGGCCACCGATTTTTGATGGGACAAACTTCGTGTATTGGAAGGTAAGAGTTACTGCCTATCTTCAATCTTTGGGTACAGAAGTCTGGGACATCGTAGAAACAGGGTATACTTTTCCATCAGCTACTCCTACAGATCCAGCTGAGAAGAAGAAATATGAAACAAATGCAAAGGCAGTCAATACTCTTCTAGGATGTCTATCTCAATCAGAATTTGTGAAAGTTATGCAGTATAAATCCGCAAAAGAAATATGGGACAAGATTGTTCTGAGCTATGAAGGAGATGATCAGGTAAAACGTGCAAAACTTCAAACCCTCAGGATTCAATATGAAAATCTCAAGATGTATAATGATGAAAGTGTGGCTAACTATTTTCTTCGTGTGGATGAGATTGTTAATTGTATGAAAAATTTGGGTGAAGAAATAAAAGAGGTTGTTGTGGTTGAAAAAGTTCTAAGATCTTTGTCACCTAGGTTTGAATCTAAAGTTTCTGCTATAGAAGAAAAGGAGAATCTACAACATCTTAAAATGTCACAACTACATGGAATTCTAACTGCTTATGAAATGAGAAAAGGAGGTCCATCTGACAGGAAAGAAGCTTCCTTCAAGGCTTCAGGTAAAGGAGAGTACTATGAATCAGGACATGGGTCAGAAGAAGAAGAAGAATCAAATTTTGTCAGAAATCTTCAACGGGGTGCTGGACGGTTCAGAGGTAAGTTACCCTTCAAATGCTTCGCTTGTGGAAGAGTAGGTCACTATGCTGCCAAATGTCCTCATAAGGATAAGATCGACAAGGGAAAGGAACCTATTAGATGGAACAAGAAACAGAATGCAAATAAGAAAAGCTACTACACTCATGAAGACAGTCATGGTCTATCAAATAGTGATGAAGATGAACGAGGTAATGACTATAAACTTTTAATGGCCTTTGAAGATGATGATTACATGGATGCTATAGATGTGGATAGTTTTTATGAAGATATTTCTAGACTCAAGACATGTATAGAAGAAAAGAATGTGATCATTGATACTCTACAATTTCAAATTGATGAAAAAGAAAAATTTCTTGAAAAGTTAGAATGTGAAATTGTTGGCCTTAGAAAAGAAATTGAGAAAACAAAGACTATTAATCTTAAGTTTGTCAAAGGATCTGAAACTCTGGATGAGATCATCAATGTACAACGTTCTCCGCTAAACAAGACAGGTCTGGGGTATAATGGAGAAACATCTCAAGCATCCACCTCAAAGAGTTATCTTGATGCAGCAAGAAGGAATGAGCAAAAGCACAATGGAGATCACCAGGTAAAGCAGGGACGAATTACATCAAGAACTAACAAAGACTATCAGGTAAACCAGAGGCAATCTGTCTTAAGGATGAACAAAAGCTACAACCAGCCACAGGTAAAATCTTCTCAATTTGCTTCAAGAATGGATGACAATAGAAATTACAATCATTTGGCCAGTAGATTTGATAATCGCAGAAGTTTCTTCAATGGGAAATGTTTCTCTTTCCATAACTTCGGTCACAAATCAGCGCAATGTGTTGCATATAAAACAATCATGACTAGAGAAGTTCAAAAACAAAGAAGTATGATCGGGATTACAAAAAGGACCTATAAAAAATTTTCGGCTCTTGAAAATGAAGTTGAATGTTATATTTGCAATAACTTTGTTCATGAAGATTCTGAATGCAGGAGCAGGTTTCAGCAGACAAAGGAACAAGCCTCAAGCACCAGAACATGGAGAATAAAGGAACCACAAACAGAAAGATGTGGGATAGCATTTTATGCAGAAGGACAAGAAAATCTATGGTACATTGACAGTGGATGTTCGAAACATATGACAGGTGATAAAGAAAAACTTGAATCATATTCTGCTTTAGAAAAGGGAAAGAAAGTTTCTTTTGGAAATGATACTCTTGCAGCTATAAAAGGAAAAGGCACTGCTCAGTTAAAAGAAAAGGTCAAAGCTGGAAATGTTTTGTATGTTGATGGATTGAAGCATAATCTTCTAAGTGTCAGCCAGATGTGTGATCAAGGAACCGAGGTGATATTTAGATCAAACGGATGTCGTGTTCGTGATCTTGATACAGGTGAAACAGTGATCAAAGGTAGAAGAACTCCAAATAATCTATACATATTTGAAGAAGGACAACAACAATGCTATTTGAGCAAGGATGATGAACACTGGTTATGGCACCGGAGATTGGGGCATCTAAGCTTTTCACAAATAAGGAAAGCATGCAAATATCAGGCAGTTCGTGGTATTCCAGATATCAAAATTCCAGACAACACCATATGCAAATCATGTCAGTTTGGAAAGAAAACCAGAACTAACTTTCCAGAGAAGGAAGGATCAGCTAGCATGCCTCTTGAGCTAGTCCATACAGATGTATGTGGTGCATTTAGGAAAATGACACCTCGAGGAGAAGAATACTTGATATTATTCATTGACGATTTCTCCAGGTTTGTTTGGTTAGGACTTATGAAGCACAAAGACGAAGCATTCGAGAAATTCAAATCCTTCAAAGCCTTGGTTGAAAATGAATCAGGTTACAAAATTAAGTGCCTCAGGTCTGACAGAGGTGGGGAGTTTACCTCAAATGAATTTTTCGATTTCTGTGAAGAACATGGGATAAGAAGAGAATTCTCTACAGCTAGAACTCCTCAGCAAAATGGAGTGGTGGAAAGGATGAACAGAACAGTCCAACAAATGGCTCGTGCTATGCTGGATGAGTCTGGAACTCCCGCAACTTTCTAGGGTGAAGCCGCATATGCTGCGGTTGTTATTCTCAACAAAATAAATGTCCGAGTAAACAGCACTCAAACTCCTCATGAGCTCTGGTATGGTGAGACTCCTTCGGTAAAGCACTTCAAAATCTTTGGGAGCAAATGCTATATTAAGAATACTGATGAGCAACTTAGCAAACTTGAACCTAGAGCAGATGAAGGCATTCTTCTTGGTTATTCTCCACACAGCAAAGCATATAAGTGTTACAATAAAAGACTTGGAAGAATTGTTGACAGCATTGATGTAGTGGTTGATGAAAAGGGATACATTCCTAGGCAAGTAAATCATGAAAATATCGAAGAAGATGAAGACTACCCTCAAAGACAGAATGATGAAGAAGAAGAACCTCAAGGAGCACCAGAGGAACAAATAAGAATAGAAGAGAAGACTCCATCCCGGTACGTTTAGAAGAATCATCCAGAATCTCAGATTTTGGGGCAGAAAGAAGCAGGTGTAGAAACAAGAAGAACAATTGCAGAAGCTTCAAGCTATTTGGCATTACTCTCCTCCACTGAACCACAGAATGTAAAAGAGGCATGCAAAGATGAATGTTGGGTCAAAGCAATGGATGAAGAACTTGAGCAGATCGAAAAGAACAACACTTGGGAGTTGGTTCCTAGACCAAAGGATAAGAATGTTATAGGGACAAAATGGGTCTTCAAAAATAAGTTGAATGAAAATGGGGAAGTAATTAGAAACAAGGCAAGACTTGTTTGTAAAGGGTATGCGCAACAAGAAGGAATAGATTTTGAGGAAACTTTTGCTCCTGTTGCAAGACTTGAGGCCATCCGAATGTTCCTTGCTCTCTCAAGCTTTCAAAAGTTCAAAGTATTTCAAATGGACGTGAAATCAGCCTTTCTGAATGGAGACTTAGAAGAAGAAGTATACATTGAGCAACCAGATGGTTTCATTCTTGGAAATGATCCAAATCTTGTATGCAGATTGAAAAAGGCTCTCTATGGTCTTAAACAAGCTCCAAGGGCTTGGTACTATCGTTTGGACAAATATCTTCATCAACAAGGTTTTTCAAAAGGATCAGCAGATAGCAATCTTTATATAAAAATTGAAAATGAAAAATTGCTAATAGTTGTTGTGTATGTAGATGACATTATCTTTGGCAACAATGAAGAATCTATGAGTCAAAGCTTTGCCTTGGTGATGCAGAAAGAATTCGAAACGTCCTTGCTTGGAGAATTGACATATTTTCTTGGTTTGCAAATCCAACAAAATGAAGGAGGGATCTTCTTGTCTCAAACCAAGTATCTCAAGCAGATTTTGAAGAAATATGGTATGGAAGAAGCAAAACCAGTATGTACACCCGTGGTCACAGGATGTAACCTCAGTGCAAATGATGAATCGGTAGCAGTGCATCAACCAACTTACAGATCTATGATTGGAAGTCTACTTTATTTGACAGGTACTCGACCAGACATCATGCATGCAGTGGGAATAGTTGGAAGATTTTAGGCAAATCCAAAGGAAACTTATCTTCAAACAGTGAAGAGAATCTTCAAATATCTTCAAGGGACTCAAAACTATGGCTTATGGTATCCTAGAGATACAGATCTCACACTTCATGCTTATACAGATGCAGATTGGGCCGGAAGCGTGGATGACAAGAAGAGCACAAGTGGTGGTGCATTCTTTATGGGTTCCCGATTAGTATCTTGGTTCAGCAAGAAACAGAGTTCAATTGCTTTGTCTACAGCTGAAGCGGAATATGTGGCTGCTGCATCTTGCTGCACTCAACTCCTTTGGATGATGCAGACCTTGCAAGATTTTCAAATCACTTGTACACCACCTATCTCCATCTTATGTGATAATACAACTGCAATCAGCATTTCAATGAACCCAGTCATGCATTCAAAGACCAAGCACATACCAATCAAATATCACTTTCTCCGAGAACAAGTGCTTGAACAAAAGGTCAAGTTAGAGTATGTTCCTTCTAAGGAACAAGTTGCTGATATACTCACCAAACCATTGCCCAGGGAGACCTTTGAATACCTCAGGCAAAAGCTGGGGGTTGTTGATGCATCATCTTGTTGTTGACTCTCTTCTGATTGTTGGTTGTACGCAAGGTTCATCTGGGGTATATGCGTACATTTGCTGAGTTGCGGATTGGTCAAAGATCGAATGGCACAAGTTCAGAGGGAGAATATAATGCATTGTTGGCATTATGGAGGAAGGACAGAAGGAATATTGCTGCAATATGTCTCTATCTCTTTCATGGTCATTTATGGTGATTGTCAGATGCTGCTGCTATCAGTTATTGACATTGCTTATAGTCAGGGGGAGCATGAACAGCACACTTCAGTAGAGCAGAGACTTCAGCATGTACTCAGAGGAAGCATGGACAGAGTGGTACACCTTGGCATATACAAAGGGGGAGCTCTTTCAGAGATGTTAGCAGATACTCAGGGGGAGTATGGGCAGCAGAATGTTTCTCTAGGAAAGAGATTATCTTGGTTTGCCCTTTGCCCTTGATGTCAAAGGGGGAGAGTGATTGGTTGTTGTTGCCATCAAGTCCAAAGGGGGAGATTGTTGGCATTATGATACATATGTTGTACTTGATGGCAACCCACTCATCTCAGATGATAAATTATAGTGCAGCAAAGTTCATGCACTTTCATGTAGAGAAAAGTTCACGCACTTTTATGCAGAGAAAAGTTTATTTCATGTAGAGAAAAGTTCACGCACTTTTATGCAGAGAAAAGTTTATTTCATGTAGAGAAAAGTTCACGCACTTTTATGCAGAGAAAAGTTCACGCACTTTTATGCAGAGAAAAGTTTATTTCATGTAGAGAAAATTTCATGCACTTTTACGCAGAGAAAAGTTCACGCACTTTTATGTAGAGAAAAGTTTATTTCATGTAGAGAAAATTTCACGCACTTTCATGCAGAGAAAAGTTCCTTTTATGAAGAGAAAAGTTCACGCACTTTCATGGTTGGCTCATGGTATTAGTCCGACAGTTTTTGATGCTATGGTTTTGGTCCGTGGTATTGCATCCAAAAGTGTTGATCTCACGCACTTTCATGGTTGGTTCATGGTATTAGTCCGATAGTTTTTGATCCTATGGTTTTGGTTCATGGTATTGCATCCAAAAGTGTTGATCTCACGCACTTTCATGGTTGGTTCATGGTATTAGTCCAACAGTTTTTTGATCCTATGGTTTTTGACCGTGGTATTGTGGAAGGCCTAAGACTATATAAGAGGAAGAAGATCATTTGGCAAAGCATCATCAAATGAATTGAATATCTAATAAGTGCTAGATCTGAAATATTTTTGATTGGGTTATGGTGCAGATCTGGATCTGAATGAAGGAGGAACCTTAGCGCATAAAGAAGGATAAGTTCTATTGATGGGTCATAATCTTTATGATTGAATAATAGTATCTTTGTATGATTTTGATCTGTTATATGAGGCGCATGCTTGATCTATAAATCTGACAATCTGGGTTAATTAGTGTCTGAATATTTGAAAGAAGGAATTATCCTTTATAGATCTGCATGCAGGTTTCAGGTTGTTGAAGTAGCGTATATCTTTAAATTATGATCTAGTTGCCTCTGTCTATTGCTGCAGTATTCTGGGTTCAGAATTTGGTGTGTGGTTATTGTTACTGTGTTCTGGGTACAGCTGTCAGAGAATGTTTACTTGATTCAGTGCTAATTGGGAAAAGGAGATTGTTTGATGCAGATATACTTGATGATTGATTGATGTACATGGATCCAGTCTGAAAATTTATGAAAAGTGGTCCTTGAAAGAAAAGAAGTAGGGGGTTGTAACTCCCTTCCAGGAGAGAGAGTTGTAGCTCTCTACAGGTTGCAGCCTGCGTACTGGTAAAGGACTGCACCAGTACAAAATCATTGTAAAAGGAGTTTCTAATGGAAAGAATATAGAGACATATTGCAGCAGGTGGTTTTCACCCACATTGGGTTTCCACCTTATATCTGGTGTTCTTTGGTGTGACTATCTGTTTTTCTTGTTCATGCTCATTATTTTATGGTACTAACATATAATAATTCAAAGTATAAATATATTGAAAAAGAATTAGATAATACTGATTCACCCCCCCTCTCAGTATTATTTCCAACAGATATATTCTTCTTGTGATAGTGATATGGAGGCATCCCTTATGGTAGGAGACTTATTAGAGATTTTTTGGATGGCTTTTGAATGCCTCTTTTATAGACTTATCTATTGCCATCTTATGAGGATCTTGTATGCTCCAGGGTTGGCCCTAGGAGGCCTAATGTGATTGATGTTGAAATAATTCTCATTATAATTGTACACTGTATCTCAATGGAAAAGTTGATGAAAATTTTAAGAACAAGAATAATAGATTTTGTATTTTCCCCCTTATGGGGTTTTTCCCTAGTCCCTAACCAAAAATCCTTGTGTCTCTATTGTGTATGTTTTTCTTCTAATGTTCCTTATTATTTTGTTGCATTTTTAATGTTAGTGTTCTCTCTATATAATTGCTTATGGTGATATGGGATGAATTTAATGTGAACATTGTTGAAAATAATTTAAAAATGCAACTATATACAACACATAACTATTTAACCCTTAGAACTTTAAAAAATATCTCAAGCTAGCATATCATAATTATTCCATGCACTTGATACATATAAGGTGATGAAATCATCTAGAATGTGTAGTTAATGGTTGTCGAGCTACAGAGGAAAAGAGACTGCTACTCAAACATCAGAATCTAATGATGTATGATGATCACCTGCAATGAAAACTATGTAGTATGGAGCAAATATATGTATTTTTCCTATGTAGGAAAGCTTAGGCTAAGTAATATCACCTAAGTAACTTTGTGTGATAGAAAAGGTGATTTCTTGAACCCAAATGGTGAGTAACTACCAAGAAAAGGAGACTAGTGAGTCAATATTTTCCATGGAAACCATCGAGATGTGAATCAAATAATATAAAGATAAGCCTTATGTTTAAATAAATACCTTACCCCTATTTGTGAAATTCAGGAAAAATTATTATGCTTAGAAAAAGGTTTTAACACACCTATTCATTAATAAGTATTCTAGTAACTCCAAAAACCTAGAGGTGGCCATACAATGCTAACATGACAAGGAAGAATGGATGAAGAGGACCATGTTGCAAATGCAGATCAAGAAGCATTGAGTAACAATACTACATCAAATGAAAGTGCTTGAAATGGTGTAATTTTACTGAAGATAACACTTTGAAGGGTGTGAACATCGGGGATGGTGTTCCTTTAAGGGGAAGAGGATTATAAGATCCCTAGGACATAACCCATGATGATATTGTAATTGTAACTTGTTGTGTTATCGACCCATGTATGGGTATGTAAATTTAAATGGGAAAAAAACGGAATAATTGTAACTATAATTTGATACCAACATATGAAGAGGTGAAGCCTTGATACGTACCATGAGAAGGAGGGAAGCCAACAAGGGGGGTTGGATAATTAATATTTTGCAATGAAGTATTGGTTTTTCCAAAGGATCATGAGATCTAATATTTTCAACTTTCCCTAAGAAAATATCTAAAGGGAAGGTGTGGAAATTAATTTCTTATTTATGGAAGTAGTGGGGGGTGTTGTAACACAATTATATTATCAGAGTGGGATAGTGGTAGAAAAATTCCAAGAGGTATGGGTTATGTACCCTTTATTCTAGAGATTTTTTACCATTCATGTAATCCCATCAAAGGGGTAAATCGAAGAAAAAAGGATAGGGAGAAGCATTTGTGAGAAGAAGAAATAAAACCATTCTCTCAAATAAGGGAAGCATTATTGGAAAGGGAGGAGGCACTCCTGGAAAGGTAGCATAGAGTAGAATAGAGAAATGCGAGAAGATTCGTATGTGAATTAGAATAAAACACTATGGGTGAAGTGAGGAAACTAGAGATAGAACCAACACACATTGGAGTGCAAGAATAGAGCAAAAAGATAGACAAACGAGATAAATACTGATGAGATAACTAAATGAAGAAGATCAAATTCAGAACTCCACCCTTGTACTACTGAGAAAACTTCCCTAATGGCTCCATAGTCTAGTTCAAGGGTGGCCATTTACAAGAAATATTGCAGTGGAGTTCAACATGTGGTGGGATGGAATCTAGCTCGCCCTTCATTAGTTGCAGGAAGCATTTGTTTGTAATCATATAAGTTCCCTTGGGGACTTTTAATTTTATAATATAGTCTTGTGCAAGTAAATATTGATAGAATTTTGATCTATGAGATTTCATGCTCAATGGATATCATATCCTATGTGTTTCTTATTTATGAGATGGTAGGATAGATCTAGTTTTAATGGTTATGATAAATGTGTAATGTCCATGTTCCTGCTTGTGTATATTTATGTACTCTTATGATGCACTTGAGGAAGACAAGACGAATAGACTTATATTCCTAATTATTGTTTATGTCCTAGATGTTACAATACCTTACCAAATAAGAATTAAGGCTGAGAAGGCTAAGGAAAATAACCCCTCAGTCTCTTGGATGGTTTTTATGGCTAGTTAGTTGCAAAGAGATATCAAGGAGTTTAATCAAATAGATTGGTCTATTATAGATAGGCCATAGGAGCCTTTGTCTACTATATAATTAAAGGTCTTGTTGGTGTTCTAAGCTTAAATAGGTAGCCTTGAAAATAAGGTAAATACTCATCCAAGAAGTGTCTTCACAAAACATACAATTAAAAGTGTTATAGATTTCACTAAAGAACTCTTGAGTTGGTTGGTTAATATGTTGAAGGGCTCGATGTATGCTTGTGAGGTTGTTGGTTGTGGTGTTAGCCTTTCTCAGCTAGCTAGAGGATTTAATAGCCATGTTGTATGTTTGTTTGGACTAATTATCAATGGAAAGGTTTCCTTGGTTGGGAGAAGAAGTTCTAAGGCGTTAGAGGAGGCATGTTATGTGAAATGGCTTCTTTGGATCATGTGAGAAGTTGACTAGTTAACTAGCTAGGATATGGAATATTTAGCTACTTCCATGGTCGGTGAAGACCTTTCTAGCCTCAAAAATCTTTTGGGTAGTTCATTGCCTTGTTAAAGTCTCTTTCGATTCTCAACAATTAAAGGATCACCCCTTGGAAATTTGGGGATTTCTCCTTTGTTTCGGGATGAATAGGAATTCAGGGATTAACCCTTTTGTTTTGAGCCAAAGAGAATTTTATGATCTAAATTATTAGTCTTAGCCCTTGGCAACATGGAAAATATAGGTTTCATAACCAAGATTTAGTCGAAATGGGCTTATTAGGTATCAATATATTCGTATTGGGGAGGACTTAAACAACAACAGCCACCGGAAATCCCCATATAGAGAGAACCCAAAACCATATTAATTAATGGAGATGGAGAGTCAAGGATTTCAACACCCTCACAAAATCCTTGATACTGACAAAACTTGCACTTCCATCAGTTAATAAAAAATTTGGAAGTCGTCAAGTGATGGGTCGATCGATCAAAAGTTTAGTGTTGGAAATCATCCCAAAACTGGTAGCAAAAGTCTCTAATAGTGATATAACTTGTGTTGTTTATTATTTAATAGAGACAAATGGTCAGGGTTTTCAAGTGATGGATATCAATTGTCAAGTGTTAGGATATTTGGGCCCTTTTATTAGGACTGCTTCCTAATACTATCAAACATGGTAAGGGCCCTAACATGGAAAATGTTGACGTGGAAATGAACATGGATATGACATAACACTAATGTGGCATTGACATGGAGATGACATGGCACTAATGTGGGATTAACATAGTGTTGACAAGTCCAAATGATGTGGCAAGTTGATGTGGATCATAATTCATTGTGGTGATAAGATGGTGACCAGATGGTGGCCTAAGTGGCAAGTGACATGGATACCAGCTATCAAGAGGTGGATGAGTAGGTGTCGGACTAATGGGAGATTTGGTCCTATGTATTGGGATTAACCCTCAATACTAATTGAACCTAGCGCACCTATTAGAGGACTGAAGTCGAGCTCCATCAGTTGACAATCAAAAATAAAGTCAGGAAAAATTGGAGTTAAGCTCAGGGCTGTGGGTTACTTCTAAAAAAACTTGAGAATTTGGTCACGTGTTGGAAAGTCCAAGATCCATAAATTGATGGTTGTCTAGTGGGTTGGGTAGAGAGTTTCAACCTAACCAATAAGGTATATCCAAGATATTGAACATTGATATTGTTACACAATAATTTGTCACTGTCTTCATCTCAATCCCTCTGTTGTGTCATACATCAAATCAACATGTCCATATCTTCCCACTCATGTAAGAAGATTAAGCAAGTGCTCTCTAATGTTGAATATTGACCCTTATTCCCTAAGTTTTTGCATTGTCGTGAGTAAGTCGTTAAAATGTGTGATGATATCTTGTCGTGAATAGTCTCATGGCGACACCGTCGTAGGTGTACACGTGTTTTCCGCGACGATCGAATTTTAGGGCTCGGTGCAAAGCTTCCAGTTATGTATTGTGAAGATTGGTCTGAATGCGTTACTGGCTTTCGATGTCATCGTTGATCCCTGGTTCATGACCTGCGACGATCCAGATTTGGCAAATTAGTTCAAACAGTCAGCCTTATGGATGTTTCTAGAGCTGGTTTTTGGGTCAGTTTGGGTCGCCTTTCCTCCTCTGGGATGGTGGTTCCGCCTCTTGTGCAACCTCCCTTGAGGATAAGCTCCCTCTCCCTCATTTCATGGAGGCTCCTCCTCCTATAAAATCACTCACCATTGCTATGATCTGCTAGTTGGTAGCTGCTAGTTCTTTTGTTACTAGTTTTTGAGTTTGGCTTGAAGCAGATTAGATAGCTTTGGTGTGAGTGTGACAAGTGTGGAATTGCTAATAGTTTGGTAAGAGGTTATGGAGTGCTTAGCTTTGCATGAGAGCTTGATAGTGAGAGAGAGCTATTATCCTTTTGGGAGACCCATTCTTGAGAGTGAATACTTGAAGGAACGTACCGACTGGACCCTCTGAGAAGGCTTGCGACGTCAAGGCGTGGTTGTAAGCTTTGCTCTTGATTCATTTTAATACAAGCAGTAACGATTTCCTATATCTTGTGTACAATTTACTTGATATCTTGTGACTCCTTGACTTTATGAGTAAATACATCATTGTTGTTCTCGGTTACGTGCTCTATTGTTTTCTTGTGGTGTTTCAAGTTGATTTCTCATTGAGGAGAAAGAAACGGAAGCTAGAGCAACGCAATGGAAGCTTCACTAAACACTGGTTTTGAGGTAGGCCTCCAACGATGACTATTTAAGGAAATAGATTGTTGTTTTGTTTTTGCTGTGACTAGACCCACTCTAGGGCTAGAGGGGTTGCCTCTGTCCGCAGATGGAACACTTTCCTACTTCACAGATATAACAGTTAATATCTTAGATAAGACATTGTGACAATTGAAAAGGCATGGTATGATGATGAACTTTGGGAAAGGGGGTTCCATATGTCTACCAAGTGGCATAGTATTGAAATTGATGTGGCTTTGGAGGAAAATATTCAAGGGGGGGAAATTGTGTCTAGGACTTGAATTTGGATTAATTTTACATTTTTGGAAATATCTCAATGAGTAGAAGATGATAGTAATCTCATAAATGAGTTTTGAAATTATTAAGGAAAGAGGAAGTTTGATAGCCCCATATGTTGGAAATAATACTGAGAGGGGGGGGGGGGTGAATCAGTATTATCAGATCAATCAAACTTTTCAATTTCATACTCAGAAACATATACGCTACTTCAATTAAGTGAACCCGCGTGTACACGCTACTGTATCTAATGAAACTCGCGTATATCCAGAGATCTTATAATTCAGTTAGCTTAATCTTCAGTAAATGCATCAGATCATTATTAAGCATATTAACAGTAAACAGGTGCAGAATAACAGGACAGAACATCACACAAGAGTCACACACATGAACACAAAGATATAAGGTGGAAACCCAATGTGGGTGAAAACCACCTGCTGCAAGTCATCTCAATCTTCTTCTTAATAAGAAAATCCTTTTACAATATTTGTACTGGTGCAGTCTTATACCAGTACGGGAGCTACAACCCCCTTTGCTCTTGTACTAGCCGATCCATTTACTAGTACGCAGGCTGCTACCTGCTACAATGCTCCAAAGATCTCCTTTAGCTTTTGTACTAGCTTAGATACTAGTACGTAGGTGCTTGCCTACAATCTTCTCACCTCCAGGTACCACGTTTCATCAATTTTCAGACTGGATACACTGAAGCACAACACATAATCTGTAAGGCCACTTTTCATCCAATTTTCATACTGGACCCATAACTATCATTGAAGCTCAAAACAATCATCAAACTCTGAATCACTGAAACCCTGTTAACAACACCGTCACCAGAACACAGAGCAGACACAGAACTCTGTAATAACCATCAGACCCATCTGCAACTTCAAGTATCAAGCTTTACAATGTATACGCTACTTCGATGAATCAAACCCGCGTGTATACGCGCTTTTGCCAAAGACAACCTGCGTACAGATCTAAAAATAATTTCTCATAACTTGCAGCTGTACCAGACATCAGTCATACTCATAACACTTATAGAACAATACATGCGTCAGTATGTAGATCTAGAATAAGCATCATAAAGATAATTCATTTCAAACCATTTGATCCCGATCTCTCCTTAGATCTAGTTCTCCATCAACCGGTGAGATCTCTCCTTAGCTCAGATCAAGCAATGCATCATCAACCCATAACTCTGCATACTGGATCTAATGCTTCATCAGATATTCAAGACATTTCAGATACCCTTGCCTAATGATTTCCTTCCCTTTATATAGCCTTAGGCCTTGTTCAATACCAAGAGCCAAAACCATAGAAATCCAATACCATCAACTTCAAAACTAGGGATCAACACGTCCGCCGAGACGCCAAGGTCCAAAACCATAGGCACAACTTCCAAGGAATAACCGCCATGGACCAAAGGTACTTTTCCACATACACGCGCTTTTGCTGAAGCCAACCAGCGTGTACACGCGACTTGGGCTTAACGAACCTGCGTGTATTAACTTTCTCTTCTTCTTATAGTCTGATCATCAATTCCTTGCTGCTGACCTTCTGTACTATGATTTGTCATCAGTGAGGTTTGCCATCAAGGACAACACTTATCTCATAATGCCAACAATCTCCCCCTTTGGACTTGATGGCAAGGCTAACTTGTCACACTTAGAACTATCATCTGATTCCTTTGAGCTGTCCTCCATCAGTCACATCTGATATCTCTTCTGAAGATTCATCATCTGATTCCTTTGAGCTGTCCTCCATCAGTCACATCTGATATCTCTTCTGAAGATTCACATAGGTGAGATATTCTTCTATGAGAGGGTTGCCATCAAGTACAACACATGCATCATAATGCCAACAATCTCCCCCTTTGGACTTGATGGCAACAACACCAAATCACTCTCCCCCTTTGACATCAAGGGCAAAGGGTGGACCAAGATATTCTCTTCCTTTGCTGAATCATTCCACTGTCCATACTCCCCCTGAGTACCTGCTGAAATCTCTGAATAATCTCCCCCTTTGTATATGCCAAGGTGTACCAATCTATCCATGCTCCCTCTGAGTACATGCTGAATCTCTGTACCGCTGAAGTGTGTTGTTCATGCTCCCTCTGAGTACATGCTGAATCTCTGTACCGCTGAAGTGTGTTGATCATGCTCTTCCTGACTGTAGGCAAGATCTGCAAAAGATGTTCTTCAAGAAGAACATGACTCTATACATCATAAAAGACCTTCCTATCATCAAAGACTCATACATACATCCATCTCTCAACTAAGTGAGGATATACAAAAATTGACTCATCCACCCAACCAAGTGGGTATACATCAAAATTTTACATATGACAACCAATCACATTGCATCAATCATCCCAGGCATAGTGGGGAAACCAAAATAGGCCGTTACATGACCTTGATACCATGACAGAGATACCACAGAAGAGATATATGACATAGAGACGTAAGAACTAGACCAAGACTTATGAAAGTCACCAGCAGCATCTGATAATCACCATTCAGATCAACAACCAAGAGATCCTTCTATTCTCCTTTCGCCTTTGTTCCATCTGAAACCAACAACAAAAGTGAACCAGAACCAAAAACTTTAAGATAATGCCAACAATGCATCATTGGAAGATTATCTGCTCCCCCTGAACCTGTGCCAGATGATCTCTGTCAGACCTATATCAGACTTTCTGCAACCAACATCTGTCCCTGCTGATTTCCTTCAAATCTCTATATACGCGTCTGTATACACATGAACAAGCGTATATACGCAGATATCCCTTACGCAACACGCGTACACCATATACGCGACTATCCCCTTGTAAAACTACGTATGCACGCGGATATCCTTTAAACAACACGCGTACACAAATTTCCATATCAGTAACCTGTAAATGTCCTGTAGAGAATAGGTCATCAACCTATAACAAGGTATGTCTGCATCAATTCATCCCTTTGAACAGAATTCAGAGTCATTCACATTGTATCATGAAACCACCATAGCCATTTCATCAAGCTCTACATGATCCAAGTATCATTACTTGGGAACATCTGCATCAATTAACATATGTAAGTATAAACCTATCATCATATAGATAAGAACTCATCACCATGTTTCCAATAAAGCAACTTTGAGTAGTCATCCATGTATCAACATTATGTATCTTGAGCTCAAGCTCATTTGACAAAACTTCTTGATATCATCAACAGCAACAATCCTTATCCACAAGAGTGCCTGCATCATAACTGTATGATTTTTATGCATATGACAACAGCAGTATAAGAGTGACCCATCATCAAGTGAGGAAGATGTATATTCAAGCTTTGTACTTCTTCTTGTCCTTATGAAGATCACCATGTAAGCACCATATATGCATCATCAAAGAATCATCCATAAATCTGATCTGAACATCTTCTATGTAACTTCAAGAATCATATGAGAGTCAATCATAGCAAGATATATCATTTAGCCATATAAGAATCATCACCAAGGATTATTAACCATAATGCCAACAATGAATTACTAAAGGCATATGCTCCCCCTCAATCAGTGCCATCTGTTAGATCTGATCATGCATATATCAGCAATAAGAAACATCATCATTATCCTCAAGTTAGGATCAAAACACTTCTAGACATCATACAAGTAACAAAACATTTCCACACATCCTCAGCAGATTGTAGCTATTAACCAATAGAGCAAATAATGGACTGAATCATATCAGATCCCTTTTCTGAGCCTGTCCCCACTGCTTTTCCTCAGACTGACATATACGCGACTTTGCAGTGTCGAACTCGCGTATATACGCGATTTCCCTTTAAGGAACTTGCGTATGAGATTCAGGACACTGAAGTTTTACACTTTCAGCTCCCCCTGAGTCTGATATGTCTGTGCTGTGCTGTGTCTCAGTACATTGTGCTGACTGTACTTCCTTCTTCCTCCATATCTTCAAGTGTGATGAGGTTTTCTCCTTTTGGTGTGATGTCCATCCTTTGTTCCTGCATTCCTTTGCTATATGTCCAAGCTTGTTACATGCATAACATCTAACATGTTTCATGTTCCTTCTGTAGCAATCAGCAGCTTTGTGACCATACATATTGCAAGTAAAGCAATATCCATTAAAGTACCTTGATTGAGATGACCTGTCCGCATAATAGTCTTGAACTCTTCTTCTTCTACATCTAGCTGCAACATGTCCAAGATTATGACATACATAACATTCAACATTATTCATAGGAGGAGTAAAAGATTTTCTTTGAAGATTTTCTTTCCTTGGTTGATGATGAGATTGACTTTTCATCTCCTTGTTGATCATTTTAGATTTCTCTTTCGAGTTCCTTGCCTCACCTTGTGAACTAGATTCACCTTCAACAGATTCATGAAAACCAAGACCAGTCTTGATAGCAGGGGACCTTTGACTATTAAGAATATCATCCAAGGCTTTAGTACTATCTTGAAATCTCAAAAGTTTATCCTTTTCTTCTAATTTACCTTTCAAGATATTTACCTCAACTTGAAGTTGTTCCTCCTTTTCTAGACATTGCTTCTTCATGTCTTCTCCATCTTTTCTTCCTTCTTCCATTTGTTGCCTTAGATTGAGTGTCTCCTTTTCTTGCTTTTCATACAGATCCTGCTGAATTTGACGAACTTTGAAGGCACATTCCAACTGTGATTTTAAGTTGATGACTTCGTTGTCTTGTTTTTCAATTGCTTGGTGTAGATCTGTATTCTGCTTCTTTGATTCTTCAAGATCTCCTTTTAGTGAGAGGATTGTAGCTTCAAGATTTTCATAGTAGCTGGATCTATCTTTGAGTTTCTTGATGGTTGTGCTTCTTTCGTTGACTTCTTTTCTTAATGATGTCACTTCATGCTGCAATTTTTGACATTGGTCTTCCTTGTCCTTGAGAAGCTTTCTTACCTTGTTTCCTTCTTCTAGTTGGGCCTTTAGTTCGGTAACTTCTTCTTTGAAAGCACATTCCCTTTTGTTCAATAGATCTTGTTGATCTTTAACTTTGTCTGCAAACCTTCTAAACATTGCCTCTATTTGACATTTTTCTTGCTCACCCATAAAAGCATGTTCAGTAGTTTCACTATCACTTCCATCACTTTCACAAGGAAATATAGCAGGAACATCAGAGGATAACACATTCATACCTGATAATGATTCTGAATCTAATTCTGAATCTGATTCTGAATCTGAAGAACTTCTTATACCTAATCCCCAATCGACTCTCTCACTGTCATAGATCTTCTGAGATGTCTTCTTCTTCTTATGAGCTTTCTTCTTAAGCTTCTTTCCCATTGTTCCACGGATCTCCTTCAAGTGATCAAGCTTCTACCAAAGGACCTGCTCTGATACCAATTGTTGGAAATAATACTGAGAGGGGGGGGGGTGAATCAGTATTATCAGATCAATCAAACTTTTCAATTTCATACTCAGAAACATATACGCTACTTCAATTAAGTGAACCCGCGTGTACACGCTACTGTATCTAATGAAACTCGCGTATATCCAGAGATCTTATAATTCAGTTAGCTTAATCTTCAGTAAATGCATCAGATCATTATTAAGCATATTAACAGTAAACAGGTGCAGAATAACAGGACAGAACATCACACATGAACACAAAGATATAAGGTGGAAACTCAATGTGGGTGAAAACCACCTGCTGCAAGTCATCTCAATCTTCTTCTTAATAAGAAAATCCTTTTACAATATTTGTACTGGTGCAGTCTTATACCAGTACGGGAGCTACAACCCCCTTTGCTCTTGTACTAGCCGATCCATTTACTAGTACGCAGGTTGCTACCTGCTACAATGCTCCAAAGATCTCCTTTAGCTTTTGTACTAGCTTAGATACTAGTACGTAGGTGCTTGCCTACAATCTTCTCACCTCCAGGTACCACGTTTCATCAATTTTCAGACTGGATACACTGAAGCACAACACATAATCTGTAAGGCCACTTTTCATCCAATTTTCATACTGGACCCATAACTATCATTGAAGCTCAAAACAATCATCAAACTCTGAATCACTGAAACCCTGTTAACAACACCGTCACCAGAACACAGAGCAGACACAGAACTCTGTAATAACCATCAGACCCATCTGCAACTTCAAGTATCAAGCTTTACAATGTATACGCTACTTCGATGAATCAAACCCGCGTGTATACGCGCTTTTGCCAAAGACAACCCGCGTACAGATCTAAAAATAATTTCTCATAACTTGCAGCTGTACCAGACATCAGTCATACTCATAACACTTATAGAACAATACATGCGTCAGTATGTAGATCTAGAATAAGCATCATAAAGATAATTCATTTCAAACCATTTGATCCCGATCTCTCCTTAGATCTAGTTCTCCATCAACCGGTGAGATCTCTCCTTAGCTCAGATCAAGCAATGCATCATCAACCCATAACTCTGCATACTGGATCTAATGCTTCATCAGATATTCAAGACATTTCAGATACCCTTGCCTAATGATTTCCTTCCCTTTATATAGCCTTAGGCCTTGTTCAATACCAAGAGCCAAAACCATAGAAATCCAATACCATCAACTTCAAAACTAGGGATCAACACGTCCGCCGAGACGCCAAGGTCCAAAACCATAGGCACAACTTCCAAGGAATAACCGCCATGGACCAAAGGTACTTTTCCACATACACGCGCTTTTGCTGAAGCCAACCAGCGTGTACACGCGACTTGGGCTTAACGAACCTGCGTGTATGAACTTTCTCTTCTTCTTATAGTCTGATCATCAATTCCTTGCTGCTGACCTTCTGTACTATGATTTGTCATCAGTGAGGTTTGCCATCAAGGACAACACTTATCTCATAATGCCAACACCATATTCATAAATAATCTTGAAGTTCAAGTCTCGATAAACCCCACAACCCTAATTAGGAATTTGGGGGTTGGGTACCTTATAGAGCTAGTAGTGAAATGGGAATAAAATAAAGATTGGTTTGACTTGGTGACTAGAAAACCATGTGAAGGTCATACATCGAATGGGCCCATACAGGTATATATTGTGGTTGAAGGAGGCACAAAGACAAGAGGTCTAATACAAAAGGACTACCATACCTGAATGGGAGGATTCATAGATATGTGCAGGCATCATTAAGTTTGATGTTACATAATAGAAGCAAATATTAGGTGAAGCATAGAAGGCGATGGAAGAGATACCTTTGGGCATATCATGATGTGAAGAGGTATTATGCAATAGGTAATTGCATAGGGAAAATTGAGAGGAATTAAAGAATGAGATTAGTGAATATCTAAGGTTTTATCTTAAGGTGTTAACCAAACCACCTATGACACAGAAATTGATGTTATTGGTAACTAAGTTGGCCAAGTCATGTGCACCCAAAGCTCCCACTACATCACCATTATTAGAAAGGGGAGTATGTCGAGTTAATAAAAGGAGAGTTACTAGTAAATATTTCAAAATGATAAGAGATTTCAAAATGTTAGACTTGTTGTTTGGCATAAAAATTTTACCTCAGAAGACATGGGAATTAATGTGTAAACCAAAATTGGTTTGGTTGCTTATTAAACTTAGGTTATCCTACCATTACATAATATATACTATTGGAAAATTGAAGAATGTAGAATTCAATGTGGAAGGGGTGAAGACAAAAGAAGATTTTGAAGTTACCAAAATCATGGACGACTTTGACCCCACTATTGGGGATCAACTGGGCCTTTGATCACAATGTATTTTTGAACATTAAGTAAAGAAAAATGTCATTTGAGACAAATTGGTACACTTGATTACACCACTAGACCCAACTAAAGGAGAAAGGTACACATATCCAATCTAGGATTATGCATAGAGATCCATGACAATATATATTCACAAGTGTATAGGATCAAAGAGGATTATGTCAATCCAAAAACCAATGGGAAGTTAAGTTGGCGGATCATAGATTCCTACAAAATTGATTTAGAGGGGGCACCAATTTATTTGTAGAATAAATTTATATAAGTATCCACTAGATGTTGTGCAAGAATCACATGAGCAATGTGCTAGTTAGGAGCAGAGTTGAACAACATTCCTAGGTTTGATAGTATCGGGTCGATAGATTCATTTATTAGCCAAATGGAGGAAATAATGTTAGAGAACCAAGAAATACAAACAATATATGTGGAATTTAAAGGAACTCATATGTGATGGTGGATGACACATTGAGATAAGTTTATTGATTACGTGTAGTTAGTTGAGTTAATGCGAATCAAGTTCCAAAAACTAATAGACTAGGATTTGGTGAAAAAATAAAAAGGAAAGGAAGGCTTGCATGAACACATATGGTTCTATGCAGAATGGTAGAAAGATAGATGAATATCTCAATTTTAATGGGTAAATTAGTTTTCCCATACCATGGATTTGGTTTTGAGAAGTTTGTATATTCAAGAAGAGACCTGGAGCAAATAAGAGATTGGGAGGAACTAATGTAGAAACTTTGTGAAACCTTCAGTTTCACTTCCAAATACATGAAACATAAGAAAATAGCCAATTTGCAACAACCAATACACTAGTTGAATATTGAGGGTGAACAAGGAGTAGAGGATGATAACAAGGAAATATAGGTTAAGGATACAGCTGGGGAATGTGTGGCTCAAGATAAAGCTTCTAGTAGCACCACACTATTGTATATGTAGCCTTTGAATACAAATAAGTACAACATAGACTCTAAAGAGGCCTCAAAATTTGTGATTATCGGAGATTATTGGAGCCAAAAGACAATTACCTAAGTGGTAGACCTACTAAAATAATATGGGGATCTATTTAAACACAATTTTGAATAAATTAAAGAGATTTTAGGTTCTTTGGGAGAAATAAAAATTTAATTGATCCCTAATGCTAAGCCTATCAAGAAGCACCCATATAGACTTAATCCCAGGTATAAAGAAAAAGTGTGTAAAGAATTAGATTGCATGCTAGACATTGGGATTATATTTTTGGTGGAAGAATCAGAATCGATTGCCATGTGGTCATATAGAACAAGAACAATGGATATATGTGCATATGTGTAGATATATGCAAATTGAATGCAAGTTGCATGTGTGACCCATTCCCAACAGCATTCACAAATTAGGCCTAGAGAATATGGGTCATAGAGAAGCTTATTCACTCATCAATGGGTTTTTTGGATACCATTAGGTGAAGTTCATAGAGGAGTACAAGACCAAGGAAATGCTTTTGAAAGAATAAGGCTCCTTTGCATATATTATCATGTCATTTGGATTTAAGAATGCACCAATGGAATTCTCCTAGATCATTGTTGCTACCTTCAAAGGATTTATCCATAAGTTCTTGAAGGTATACTTGGATGACTAATCTATGATAAACCTATTTTAATGTATCCTAAACAAGTATAAATTGCATATGAATTATTTGAGGAGGTATGGGATACAATGGTCAGGATTGAGGTTTCATTTCCCCTTATTTGGTGTACTTCATTTGAATACCACAACATTTTTTTGGGAATTAGCATGAAGAGATAACACCTTGGATTAATGTAAAATTCAAGTTGCAATATTACTTGAAGGGAAAATATGGTCATCCTTACCTTAGTTGGAACAAAATCCAAGAAAAGCGTTCTTAACTATATTCCTTTAATCCAAATGATAGATAGGGAGATTATAGGGTTGCATATGGATTTGCAGCATCCTTAGCTAGGGGAGATTATGGGTCTTTATTTTGTTTCATTTTCTTGAAGCCTCCAAATGTTGATATAGATCACGCCTTCTGATGCAGGAGCATCTGGTCGACAGGGAGAAGACCGAGAGAGGGCGAACAAAATTTCAGAAGAAAATTGCGAGTGAGACACAGTTATCTGAACGAACAGCAAGTCTGTCAAACTTTTATGTTTTTTATTTTATTTTCTTCCATGGTCAACTACACTGTCAACTTTCGGTTATTTTAAATTTCTGTCCATTATACTTAAATATTGTAATAGATTCTAGTTAAAGATGGTGATAGTAGGATAGGGTCAGTAGGTGCTTGATAACGAAACCCTATGATAAAGAGGCAGACAATGTAAACTAATTAGAAGCCAAGAAAAGCATGTCTATGTTAACTGTAATCCAAACTGTCATTGCATAACTGCCAGCAGTTAACTAACTACCTAAACAAAAGCTTTGTATAAAGAGACAAATGGGATAACCCAGAAGGGTTCACAAAATGGAGCATTCATACGAGAGTAATAGAATACACATTTTTACTTCATCTTATTCTGTGCACAAGCAGACAAACTGTTTATTTGTAAATGTCCTCAGTTGTAAAACATATATATACAGTGCTGTAAAACTGTTTCATTCTTTCATAATAATAGTATTTACAATGTTCAAACAGCTACGAACTGGCAGGTAAAGAAGTGACCAAACAGCGGAAGGAACCAGCACCCTCAAAAGGTCGCACCAGACAACTACACAACCGGGTAAGCAACCAAAATTTCCAGCGAACAAGTTTATCTATCAGTTAAATATTGCATTGTATTCTCTGCTTAAAAATTACAAGGACTGTGCAACGAGGTGTAACCAAACAGAACTAACATCGACCCATAAACCCTTCCAAGTTGCGGCCAAGGGTTTGCCGAATCCAACAAGTCCAGACCCAATAAAAAAAGACAGAGAAGCCATACAACAAACGACTGTTGTCAAGACCAGGACCTAGAACCACTACAAAGAAACAAAGCATGGATAAGACTACCCAGAAGGGAACGACGGAAACCACTGTGCAGTTATGGGAACCGGCCGCACCTGTACACAACAGAGACAAGGCAGGAGGTTAGGGTTACCTTCCCCCCAAACCCTCGCACGGGAGATTGGCACCATAAGATTGCAACAAGTAAATTGTGAATGTGTAAAAAGGAAAACGAGCTTACCTGATAGCGAAGCCGGAGTAACAAGACAGTTGAACCCAGAAACAGAGACCCCTGTCCACAGAGGGGCTGCAAGCCATTAGCCTCAGTGCGAACGGAAGAGAAGAAAATATAGCAGAGCACAATGGCATATCTGGTCCAGAGAGCAAGCGCCGGAGAAGAATGAAGCTGGAGTTTCCATTGAGCTGTGCAACAACGAACTGAGTAAACGAAGCCGCATTTCAACATAGCCATCAACCACGACTTTGTCCGGAGGACCAGACTGAACAGCGACCATAAAAACAAAACAGAGACAGTTCTTACGGGCACAAAAACGAAGAGACTGCACAGTGTAACCTCACCAGCTTACAAATAGAACCAGAAGACGAATAGACCCACACAGTGGTGACAAGACCTAGCTGAACGACCTCACAACACCACAGAACCGGCGGAGAACCACAGAGGTTCCATTACAGACCAAAGCAACTCAGAGACAGAGCCGAAAATCGCACAGAGACCTTTGCTACCAAACACCGAGAGCAAGAATGAGCAAAGAGGCGCGAACCGGGTGACCAAAAGGCGAAGTAGGGTTTGATAAGATCGAGGAGGACAGGTGTCCAGAGGAGAACCAACATAAGGTACAGCAAGTTGATTGACTAATTAACCCAAAATCACTTTACAATTACCATAGCATACGAACCAGTTTAAAAGCATAAGTCCACCTAAGCGAAGGCAAGTGGTGACCACGTGGGCTGGCCCCATCAAGTGGTATCAGAGCAGTTTTTTTTTTGTTGAGATAGAAGAGGATGGAAGCGCCAAGACGAGGACGTGGAAGAGGTGCACGTAGGGGAGCAGATGAAGGATTGAGGGAACAGATTAGAGTTCTTACAGCTCGTTTGGAAGCAGTGGAAGCGGGTAGACGAAGAGACCCAGAACTGGGAGATACCAGTGAGGAGGAAGTGGTAACTGCTGCAGACGGGTCTGATGAGGAAGCTCCGGAATTGAAACTGCTGTGACAGGTTTTATTGGCCAGCAGCAAACCAAAAACAGAAATTTCTAATTATGATGGCAGTCTGTCCGCAGAAGTCCTGTTGGACTGGATAAGCGAACTGGACAAATATTTTGAAAACGAAGAAGTCAGTGAGGATAAAAGGGTTAAGTTCGCTGCCACTAAGCTAAAGGGACACGCGCTCTTGTGGTGGGACAGTGTCCAAGCGGACAGAAAAAGGATGAACAAGTCGCCGATACGACAATGGTCAAGGATGATAGCGAAATTGAAGGGCAGATTTCTGCCAAAAGACTACCAGGTGGAATTATATCGGCGAGTGCAGAGTTTAAAGCAGAGGGGAATGACTGTCAAGGAGTACACGGAAGAATTTTACCGAGTAAATTTGCGTGCTGGTTATACTGATGATAACCCAGAAAAGACAGCAAGGTACGTAAATGGATTGAGGATGGAGATATTAGATGAAATTAGTATTCTTTCTCCCCGGAATATTGAAGAAGCCTTTCAGAGCGCTGTAAAGGCTGAGGAAAAGATTAACAGAAAACAGAACAGCAGAAGAGGGAGAGGAAATGGCAGAGGACGGGGACAGTCCTACGGTAGAGGAAAGAGTGTTGCGAACAGCGAAGAACGCAGCAGTTCAAAAACTTCAGGGACAGCAGAAAAAGGAGATAGCACCAGAGGAGGTTGGTCATACCAGAGAGGACGAGTGAATGGCCGCGGAAGAGGGACTGGAGTCCAGTGCTATAGGTGCCATAAATGGGGGCACAGATCCTTTGAGTGTCCAGAAGTTGAACAGGCCGGTCAGAGGGGAACGCTGATGGCACAGCCTAAAGAAGCTGAAACACAGCCCCAGGAGGTGGAAGACATGGCGGAGACAGGAGAAGCTTTGATTTTGAATAAAGTGCTGTTAAAGCCAACCAAGGAAGTGGCTGAACCAACACAGCGGAAGGCACTGTTCCGGATAGTCTGTAAATCGCATGGAAAGTGCTGCAAGGTGATAATAGACAGCGGGAGTACAGATAACTTGGTTGCCACTGAGATGGTGGAAAAACTGGGGTTGAAGCGGCTGAAGCACCCCACACCTTACAAGGTGTCGTGGCTGCAGAAGGGCCACCAGCTGTTGGTTGATGAACAATGCGAGGTGGAGTTTCACATTGGCAAGTACCACGATACAGTGGTCTGCGATATTATGCCAATGGACGTGTGCCACATACTGCTCGGAAGACCATGGCAGTATGACAGGAAGGTGACACACGATGGGAAAACCAATTGTTATAAGTTTACGAAGGATGGGGTCAAACACACACTTGTACCCATCAAAGAGGAAGATTCAGCAGAATCAAGCGGAACAAAGGCGCTATTAATGGGAGGAAAACAGTTCATAAAGCAGGTTGAGGAAAATGAAATTAATTTTGCAGTTGTGAAGAGGATGAAGCCAGTATTACTGAACTTGGAGAAATCAGAATTGCCCAAAGAAGTACAAGAGCTGTTAGAAGAATTTCAAGACATTGCGGCTGATGAGCTACCTGATAAGCTACCTCCCAAGAGGAGCATCAGCCACCACATTGATTTCATACCAGGAGCAAGCTTGCCGAACAAGGCAGCGTACAGAATGAGTCCAAAGGACAATGAAGAAGTACGCAAACAAGTGCAGGAGTTGTTAGATAAGGGACTGATCAGAGAGAGTTTAAGCCCCTGTGCAGTACCTACAGTCCTTGCACCCAAGAAAGGTGGAGAATGGCGAATGTGCACAGATTCGCGGGCTATAAACAAGATTACCATTCGATACAGGTTTCCCTTGCCTAGAATGGATGACATGATGGACTGTCTTAGTGGGGCAGCATATTTTACAAAAATAGATCTGAAAAGTGGTTACCATCAGATCAGAATTAGAGAGGGAGACGAATGGAAGATAGCCTTCAAGACCAACGAAGGACTGTACGAATGGCTGGTCATGCCATTTGGGTTGAGTAACGCTCCGAGTACTTTTATGAGACTAATGAACGAAATGTTAAAGGAATTTATTGGAAAATTCGTGATAGTCTATCTGGACGATATTTTAATTTTCAGCAGGACGAAAAGAGAGCACCTTCAGCATATTCGCAGGGTATTCGAGAAGTTGCAGCAGAACAAACTGCTGGTAAATTTGAAGAAATGCACTTTCTTGCAGAAGGAGTTAATTTATCTGGGATTTGTAGTGGCAGAGAATGAGTTGAAGATGGACCCAGAGAAGATTGCAGCGATCATAAGTTGGCCGTCACCTAAGAATTTATTCGAGGTACGTAGCTTTCACGGTTTAGCAAGTTTTTATCGAAAGTTCATTAAGAATTTTAGTGAAATCTGCGCACCAATGCTAGAGACCATCAAAAAGGCCAGCCAACCTTTTTGTTGGACTAAGGCAGCAGAAGACAGTTTCCAACTTCTGAAGCGGAAAATAACGGAGAGGCCAATCTTGAGACTGCCCGATTTTAGCAAACCTTTTCAGGTTCGGTGTGATGCAAGCGGGACAGCTATTGGCGCTGTACTCAGTCAAGAGGACAGACCAGTGGCGTTCTTTAGTGAGAAACTAAATGAAAGTCGGCAGAAATATTCGTCATATGACAAAGAGTTCTATGCAGTGGTTCAAGCCTTGAAGCATTGGAGGCACTACTTACTAGGCAATGAGTTCGTCTTGTTCTCTGATAATTCTGCGTTACAGTATATAACACAGCAGCACAAACTGAACCATAAACATGCCAAGTGGGTGGAGTACCTGCAAAGTTTTACTTTTGTGTTAAAGCACATAAGTGGGCAAGCCAACAAAGTGGCGGATGCTTTAAGCAGAAGAGCCCTGCTCTTACAAGAAAGTGGCATACAGGTGATGGGATTTGAGTACTTGAAGGATTTGTACCAGATGGACGCGGATTTCAAAGAAGCTTTTGAAGCATGCCAAAATCCCGTATTGAGGAATACAAGCCCATGGCTAGATTTCAATTTACAGGAAGGATTATTGTTTCGAGGAGGACAGCTATGTGTTCCAGACTGTTCGATGAGGGAAAACTTAGTAAGAGAGAAACACAGTGGCGGACTAGCGGGACATTTTGGCATCGATAAGACACTGGAGCAGCTCGGGCATTTTTATTACTGGCCGAAAATGAGCCGGGACGTACAGAGGTATGTAACTAGATGTAAAATCTGCCAACTGGCGAAGGGGCACAGCCAGAACACCGGACTGTACACACCCTTACCTGTCCCAAGCAGACCGTGGGATTCGGTCAGCATTGACTTTGTCCTAGGATTGCCTAGAACGCAGCGGGGTTATGACTCAGTGATGGTGGTGGTGGATAGATTCTCAAAAATGGCTCATTTCATTCCTTGCCGGAAAACCAGCGACGCCACAAATGTGGCACACCTCTTCTTTACAGAAGTAGTTCGATTACATGGCTTACCTAAAACTATAGTTTCAGACAGGGATGTGAAATTTACAGGGCATTTTTGGCGCACCCTGTGGAAAAAGCTGGGCACACAGTTAAATTTCAGTTCTGCGTATCACCCGCAGACTGATGGACAGACAGAGGTGGTGAACAGGAGTTTGGGCAATTTGTTACGAAGTTTGACAGGAGAAAACTCGCGATTATGGGATCGAGCTCTTGCCCAGGCAGAATTCGCTTATAACGATTCGCCCAATCGGAGCACCGGATTTAGCCCATTTCAAATCTTGTATGGTATGCATCCGCGAGGAGTACATGAATTACGAGATTTGGGACAGCTAGAAAGGAGAAGTGCAGACGGAGAAGATTTTGCCGAAGCAATGAGCGAACTGCATGAAAAAGTTAAGTCAAGATTACAGGACAGCACGCAGAAATATAAGCAGCATGCAGACATAAAGCGGCGAGAGGTAAATTTTGAGATTGGGGAAGAAGTCCTTGCGCATTTGCGCCGGGAACGGTTTCCTAAGGGCACGTATAACAAACTGAAATTCAAGAAAATCGGCCCATGCAAAATTCTGCGCAAATTTTCAGCGAATGCATATGAAATTCAGTTGCCACCTGATATAGGTATATCACCCATATTCAACGTGGCAGACCTGTTCCCATATCATGCCCAGGCGGAAGATGGTGGAATGGTACAGCCACAACGGGACACCCAGTTCGAGAGCAGTCTTTGGAAGAAACAGTTGCCTTCGGTCCGGACCCATGAAATCGAAGGAATCCTCAGCACACAGGTAGCCAAGAAGACACGCAGGAAGGAGTATCTGTGTTACCTCGTCAAGTGGAAGGACCGTCCAATGGAGGACAGCTCCTGGCTCGACGAGACACAGATTCGGAAGGCTGGCTACTCGGTGGAGGAACTCATGGAACGGAGCCATGAGATCTCTCTTTTACCCCGGCAGCCTGATGCAGGAGCATCTGGTCGACAGGGAGAAGACCGAGAGAGGGCGAACAAAATTTCAGAAGAAGATTGCGAGTGAGACACAGTTATCTGAACGGACAGCAAGTCTGTCAAACTTTTATGTTTTTATTTTATTTTCTTCCATGGTCAACTACACTGTCAACTTTCGGTTATTTTAAATTTATGTCCATTATACTCAAATATTGTAATAGATTCTAGTTAAAGATGGTGATAGTAGGATAGGGTCAGTAGGTGCTTGATAACGAAACCCTATGATAAAGAGGCAGACAACGTAAACTAATTAGAAGCCAAGAAAAGCATGTCTATGTTAACTGTAATCCAAACTGTCATTGCATAACTGCCAGCAGTTAACTAACTGCCTAAACAAAAGCTTTGTATAAAGAGACAAATGGGATAACCCAGAAGGGTTCACAAAACAGAGCATTCATACGAGAGTAATAGAATACACATTTTTACTTCATCTTATTCTGTGCACAAGCAGACAAACTGTTTATTTGTAAATGTCCTCAGTTGTAAAACATATATATACAGTGCTGTAAAACTGTTTCATTCTTTCATAATAATAGTATTTACAATGTTCAAACAGCTACGAACTGGCAGGTAAAGAAGTGACCAAACAGTGGAAGGAACTAGCACCCTCAAAAGGTCGCACCAGACAACTACACAACCAGGTAAGCAACCAAAATTTCCAGCGAACAAGTTTATCTATCAGTTAAATATTGCATTGTATTCTCTGCTTAAAAATTACAAGGACTGTGCAACGAGGTGTAACCAAACAGAACTAACATCGACCCATAAACCCTTCCAAGTTGCGGCCAAGGGTTTGCCGAATCCAACAAGTCCAGACCCAATAAAAAAAGACAGAGAAGCCATACAACAAACGACTGTTGTCAAGACCAGGACCTAGAACCACTACAAAGAAACAAAGCGTGGATAAGACTACCCGGAAGGGAACGACGGAAACCACTGTGCAGTTACGGGAACCGGCCGCACCTGTACACAACAGAGACAAGGCAGGAGGTTAGGGTTACCTTCCCACCAAACCCTCGCACGGGAGATTGGCACCATAAGATTGCAACAAGTAAACTGTGAATGTGTAAAAAGGAAAACGAGCTTACCTGATAGCGAAGCCGGAGTAACAAGACAGTCGAACCCAGAAACAGAGACCCCTGTCCACAGAGGGGCTGCAAGCCATTAGCCTCGGTGCGAACGGAAGAGAAGAAAATATAGCAGAGCACAATGGCATACCTGGTCCAGAGAGCGAGCGCCGGAGAAGAATGAAGCTGGAGTTTCCATTGAGCTGTGCAACAACGAACTGAGTGAACGAAGCCGCATTTCAACATAGCCATCAACCACGACTTTGTCCGGAGGACCAGACTGAACAGCGACCATAAAAACAAAACAGAGACAGTTCTTACGGGCACAAAAACGAAGAGACTGCACAGTGTAACCTCACCAGCTTACAAATAGAACCAGAAGACGAATAGACCCACACAGTGGTGACAAGACCTAGCTGAACGACCTCACAACACCACAGAACCGGCGGAGAACCACAGAGGTTCCATTACAGACCAAAGCAACTCAGAGACAGAGCCGAAAATCGCACAGAGACCTTTGCTACCAAACACCGAGAGCAAGAATGAGCAAAGAGGCGCGAACCGGGTGACCAAAAGGCGAAGTAGGGTTTGATAAGATCGAGGAGGACAGGTGTCCAAAGGAGAACCAACATAAGGTACAGCAAGTTGATTGACTAATTAACCCAAAATCACTTTACAATTACCATAGCATACGAACCAGTTTAAAAGCATAAGTCCACCTAAGCGAAGGCAAGTGGTGACCACGTGGGCTGGCCCCATCACCTTCACCTTCGTCTTTTGAAAAATTATTGGTAGCATTGATTAGGCACCTTGATCTAATTGATTCTATCTATATTCCTAGTGATTGGACGTGTTCTTTTAGTATACATGATAAAGTTAGAGAAAAACAAAAAAAACAAAAACAAAAACATTTTCTAAATTTTTTAAGGCTTGTTTGATAGTCAAAGGAGATCTAGTTATCCATATTTATATGTGTTTGTGAAAAATAGTGAGTTCTTATTTCATTTCTTTATGTTGTAACTAGTGTAAATACTCTATTATGATGAGGTAGGGCCCATGTAGTGAAACATGGGCACTATTGTTTCATTATTTTATTGTTGGATTTGATATCTTTTGCTATATGTTTATCTTTAATATTTAAAATAAATATAACATAACTAATAGTTTCCATTAAGCTAACAATTTGTAGTAGAATTATATTAATGAGAATTTTGATATGGTTTGAAATATCAAATTGAAGTAATTTCCATTGATCCACGACTAGAATCAGTTATTTAATTTATACAATATGGACATATGTTTGTTTCATTTAATTTAGAATATAACTTGTAGTGTGAATGCATTTCCATTCTTAGATTAATTATGTAATTTCCTTCTATAAGAGAATTATGAAACAAACTACAAAGAGACCTAAGGTTTGCACATATGATGCATGGTATGTTGCAAGACTTGTGTTCGTTGGGTTAATTAAATGATTAATTATTTTACCTATCTATCTTAATAAGTGTGATGATTAAAATAATTAACAAGTAACTGATCTTTTTGAAGCCTTTATAAGCGAGTTTATTGTGATCATATATTTGTCATACCGGTTTCTACGGATTTGTTGTGGAAGTTGCTAAGGATTTGTTGTAACAATTGCTAAATATCTATTGGAGTTCCTATTTTGAATTAAAAATGGATACAAATCCACTATAGCTATGACTATTGAACCACCCAATAATCCATGAAGGTGAATAAGCCCTTCAGCCAGAAGATCTTGTGTGACAATATGGGACTAAAGCAAGAATTTTTGGTGTTTTTGAGGTACCCCACAATTCAATAGTGCATAGAGGAAATTGGTATGCAATAGTAACTCTTCATAAATAAATAAAAAAGGGTTACTTTATTTCTCTCTCACACACACATATATATAAATAGAGTAATAAATGTTAAATCAACATTTGGATCTGTTCACAACCTTAAAAAGTGATTATGGAGATATGATGTTGATTACATGGCATCTTAAATGTCAATTAATAGTTTAAAATCAATTAACAGAAGTTTTGTTGGGGTTCAAAAATAAGAAACAAGACAAATTTCACCAATTTCAACTATATTTCTATGTCAAATATGTTTTCTTCAATACACATTGATTCAAATGATAGATTCAACCCTAAATGTAGCAGCAGGTTTTTTCAATCATTTGATGGTAAATTTGAGATGAACTAACTAAAGTTACATACCTTAAATTTCTTCTTCATAAATTTGTGTGTGACTTATGGTAATCTCTTGGAAATTTGGCTATTTAGAAAACTTTGTCCACTCTGAAGTCTTCCTTAATAAATCTCTCTTGCACAAATCTTCCATCTAACTTTTGATAAAAGAATGGAATAGGGAATAGGATTTTCATTTATAAGCATTCTTTTACAAAAATGAAATTCTTGCTCATTTTTTCTTGATATTTTAGTGCATTGATAATAAATCGACATGCTATTTATTTTATTACACTTATTTAATTTGACTTGGAGTGCAACTTACAAACTTAAGTGTACTTGTGCATTTTACTAACATAGACACATCGAATAAAAAATTTATAATGAAAGTAGAAATATAAACTTCCACATTTATAAGTTTGTAGAGGTTTATTTTTGTTGTGTGTCATAATTTAGTGCATCAGCGTGTTTAGTATATACATACACAACTATGTGTTAGTATGTATTAAGTGCACCAATTACTTAAAAAATACCTTAGACATGAATTTGTAATGTTATATGCTTCCCAAAATTTCTTTTAACGATGTATGCATGTAATGATTACGTTTTTTGCTTAAATGAGGGGAAAGAAAAAGTGATAATATCAAATGGTCAAATTGTAAGATTCTAGCTCATTCCATATCATTCCAAGTTCATCAAATTCTCTCTTTCCATTTGCAATAAGTGTAGATTTATTTTATATTTTGATTATCTGATTGAATCTATAATACCTTTGCACATGCATTTAAATAATTATACATAAATTTTGTAGGATCTTAATTTGGGTTCATGATCAGATGTGTATGATATTCCACCAATCCAAAAGCATCACAAACACTTAACAAGAGCAAGGTATTGTGAGAATAATATAGATGAAAATGCAGAGACACTTTATCCCACCAATTGTAACAAGCCATATTTTAGTAATTATCTTGGGTTAATTGTACTTCACCATGAATTGTATTTCTTTTATGACACCCCAGTAAAAGTGTAAAGGGTTGAAGGTGAACCCTTTGTGTGTCACATTGTCCCATTATATTATAGATCAATTCACAAAGATGATGGTCTAATACTTCCTACTCTAGTCTAGAATTCAATAAGAAAAGACATGTACAAACACTTTCATATGCAAAAGTATGATATCAATACTACCCAAAAAATCTCTATTGTGGGATCTAAAAAGTTGCATGAGTTGAGTGCATAAACTTCCAAATACACAATAAAGTCAATTCAATTATTGGAAGCTAGCAACAACTTCTCTCTTCATATTCGTCTACAAAATAAATACCAAAATCCTTTTTATGGTGATTGGACATCTTCCCTACTTATGTTTGATGTTGGGACTAAATTCAAATTTAGTTATGATAACTACATGATTGTCAAGTCAAAAATAGATGCTACAATCTTGGTTTGTTTAATCTTCAATTGATTGTTGGGATTGAATAAAGTCTCAAAGACAACATTTAAGAAAATATCTCCCCCCTTGTTGATTTTTGTGTAGTTTCGCAGCTACTACAAGCCCTAGTGTTTGAGGGTTGGAATTCAAAGTGCCACAAGTAGGCTTGTGGGCTTAGAACCCAAGATTTGGGTTTTGCAACCATCGGGATTTGGAACAAAACCATGAGCCCATTTCGACATGTGATGGATGACAATGATAGCTCTCAGCGAGATAATTCTAACGCAATGAGAATCATCCAATTTTGAGTTGTAGAAATGGAGTTATGAATTTTTTGAAGGTTATATTAGGTTTGGCACATGATGGTCTAGGTCGGCCTAAGATTGGGAAGGCCTAATGCCAGTTGTTCAAGCCCCTATAACATGATGTTTTGGATCCATTCCTGTGTGTATAAATAGAGAGGTGAGATGAGTCATTTTACTCATCCATTAGTAGCGGCACAAGGGCGAAAAAGGAGCTCATTGGAGAAACTCATATTAGAGCATTCATACTTTTGTTTGGGTTGTAGGAAGACAAACACTTCAGCGAGGTAGAGAGTTTGTGGTTGGATCCTTCTTGTGATTGTTTGAAGGGAAGTTTCACCTACAAGAAGTTCGAGAAAGAGAGGTATAGTCGCAGATCTATTGGGGCATATTTGTAGGTAAGTATCCACTGTCTCATCTAGGTCGTAGCATAGAAAGGAGATGTGCGTAGGTCGCGGCCTTAATCACCTTGTTGCAGGGTTGTGTGGGTTTGCTTGAGGGCAAGAAGTGCCTAGATCAATCAAGGTGGAGGATGCTTACAAAAGGGAGGACGCAATAGAAGAGGGTTGTTCTAGGCTAGTTATGGCTGGAAATTCTTCCAAATAAGGGACAAACCTATGGTGAACTTTCCGCAGTCCTGTGGCAATTGTTTAGAGGAACAAACAAGCTTAAAAGGGGTTCAGGAGTAGTCATATAGGATATCGAGTTTCCAGATGTGATAAAGGGAAGGAAGCCGAAGCAAATTATGTGGGTTTTGGTTGGGTTAGTGGGTTGTTGTAGGTTTTAGTAGAAGCCCTAACCAGTAATCAAAATTCATTCCATGAACAGCAGTGACGAGGTATGTATTTTATCCATTAATGTCTTGTGTTGGGTCACAGTTTGTGACCAGTATTGGATCGGTTAGTTTGCAGCCCGTGGGATCCATTTGTTGGAGTTTCCTTGGGCATGAAGAAACTCTAACTAGGAGCAGATATCACGGTGGATGGATGTCCTAGGTGAGGACATGTTTTTGGTGCCCACATTTGTGCAATAGCTCCTCTATTGCAGAAGAAAAGTGCAGATTGGTAAAATATGTAGGCAACCATGTGTAAGGGTCTCCTAAGTGTGGGGATTCCCTAACTAGGTGTAGATGCTATTGCGTGGACTTGGTTACTCGTGGACTGGTGGAGGGTAGTAGGAGAGTGGACCAAGAGTGAACGTGGATTGGGAACTTATGGTCTACTGGAGGACAGCGTGATAGTGTCCAAGTTGAAGCCCGGTGAGAAACACCTTAATGGACAAAGGTAGTTGCGAAAGAGGCATTTTTTTAGCTCAAGAGTCTAATCAAACAGGAGAAGTTTGTGAAGCCCAATACTTGTGTGTGGAGAAGGACATCTACATCAAAAAATGGGTAGTCCTCCTAGCCCATGTTCATTGTGGGAGATGGACATCTTGCAGTGATAGGTGGCAGCCCTTTGTGCCTTATGTTGATCTTCATCGGATCATCGCAAGAATACCATAGTGGGTTGAAATCCCTGAGTAGCTGAGGAGCAGAAGTAAGCAGATTGAGAGTTGTTCACAAGTGAAGTTGTGAACAACTTGACAGGAGTCTTGATGTGTTGATGCGTTGATGGAAGAACAATCAACTAGTGAGAAGAATGGATAGCTGAGATTCAGTGGTCAGATGGACTTGGAGCATTGATAGAGGAAGGAGCTACAGATCGAGAGTTGAAGGATTAGGCAGGTACAGGGTATGACTGAGAGGAGATGAGAGAGCATGTGATAACCATATGGTCAAAGTATCTTGTTGAGGGCATATTGGTTGTCGATGGATTGACACTAAGCCCTAGTTTGTATCTTGTACTAGTGGGTGTATAAGGGCCCTTGTCCCTAGTATGGGAGCCTTGGACTATTGTATTATATATTTCTTAATATAACGAAGTTAGGTTGAGAAATGTAAAAATTTGTCCATATTTTGTGCATGTGTGATTTACTATTGTTTATATTCCTATGTGCAATGTAGTTTTGTTTAGATTTTTGGTTTGGTAGCGTCAAAGATTTTAAGATTCTATCCTAGACCCAAGATCAGGGAAATTTAACATGGTATCAGAGTGTGTCTGAGCTACTTTGAGGGACAGTGAATCATAGTCTGCACAACAAAGAAACTCAGAGGGAGTTGTCAATGTCTTGATCATGAAGCAAAGGGTTCAGCTGAAGACATGGAGATGTGGTCTTGACTACCTTGGCAGCAAGATTGGATGGGAGTTCTGGTGGATTGGTGGTGAGCCTCGAGAACACCAGTTTGTTGTAGGGAAGATTGTTGATCATGGAATTTCGTTGATTTTCCATGGATGGTTGGTACAGTAAGAGGGTTTCTTTGGCATGGATCAGATCAAGTTGATCGAGATGGCTTCATGTGATGGACTACAGGTTAGCAGGCCAAATTCTTCATTGGATTGGGATGCTACATATTCGAGATTGGAGGGATTCGCACAAGTGGCATTTTATCCAGGAGGATGAGTGCTTGCAAGACAGAGCCAGTGGAGAACATGTAGGCTCAGAGGGAGTCTAGTCTTAGAGGGAGAAGACCTATGGAGATTTGGGATCTTCAGGTTCAGATGTGATGAGGTAGAGGCACTACCAAGATTATCAGATTCATTCTACAGGGTATGTTGTAGTGATGAATGCCAAATGGGCTAGTTTCGTTGCCAAAGATGATGATGGTTACTTCCTAGTCCTAGAAGTACCTCCCTCGCTAAGAGGGAGTGTTGATTTATATGTAGCATGGGAGGTACTCCAAGCCCTAGTGTTTGAGGGTTGGAGGTCAAGCGCCACAAGTAGGATTGTGGGCTTAGAACCCAAGCTTGGAGTTTTTCACCCATCAGGATTTGGGACAAAACCATGAGCCCATTTCGACATGTGATGGATGAGGATGATATCTCTTGGCGAGATGATTCTAACGCAATGAGAATCATCTGATTCCGAGTTGTAGAAATGGGGTTATGAATTTTTTTAAGGTTATTTTGGGTTTTGCACATGATGGTCTAGGTCGGCCTAAGGTTAGGAAGGCCTAATGATAGTTTTTCAAGCCCCTAGAACATGACGTTTTGGAGCCATTTCTATGTGTATAAATAGAGAGGTGAGATGAATCATTTTACTCAGCCATTAGTAACAACACAAGGGAGAAAAAGGAGTTCGTTAGAGAAACTCGGATTAGGGCATTCATACTTATGTTTGTGTTGTAGGAAGACATGCACTCCAGTGAGGTAGAGAGGTTGTGGTTGGAGCCTTCTTATGATTGTTTGAAGGGCAGTTGTACCTACAGGAAGGCCGAGAAGGAGAGGTATAGCTGCAGATCTGTTGGGGCATATTTGTAGGTAAGTATCCACTATCTCATGTAGGTCGCAACACAGAAAGGAGATGTGGGAAGGCCGCAGGCCTTAATCACCTTGTTTAAGGGTTGCATGGGTTTTTTTGAGGGCAAGAAGTGCCCAGATCAATCAGCGTGGAGGATAGGATCTTATAAAAGGGAGGACGCAATAGAAGAGGGTTGTTTTGGGCTAGTTATGGCTGGAAATTCTTCCAAATAAGGGACAAACCTATGGTGAACTCGCTGCAGTCATGTAGCAGTTGTTTAGAGGACTAAACAAGCTTAAAAGGGGTGTAGAAGTAGTCATCTAGGAGAGTGAGTTGCCAGATGTGATAAAGGGAAGGAAGTCACAACAAATTATGTGATTTTTGGTTGTTTAGTGGGTTTTTGTAGGTTTTAGTAGAAGCCCTAACCAGTAATCAAAACTCAATCCATGAACAACAATGACGAGGTATGTATTTTCTCCATTGATGTCTTATGTTGAGGCATATTTTGTGACCATTATTAGATTGGTTAGTTTGAATCTCATGGAGCCATTTGTTGGAGTTTCCTTGGGCATGAAGGAACTCCAACTAGGAGTAGATCTCCCAGTTGATGGATGTCATAGGTGAGGACATATTGTTGGTGCCTAGATTTGTGTAATGGCTCCTCTATTGCAGAAGCAAAGGGTGGATTTGTGAAGTCTATGGGAAGCCCTGTGTAAGGGTCTCCTAAGTGTGGGGATGCCCTGACTAGGTGTAGATGTTACAGAGTGGACTTGGTCACTCGTGGATTGTTGGAGGGTAGTGGGAGAGTAGACCTAGTGTGAATGTGGATTGGGAACTTATGGTTTGCTTGAGGACAGGGTGATAGTGTCCAAGTTGAAGCCTGGTAGGAAACACCTTGATGGACAAAGGTAGTTGCGAAAGAGGCATCTTTTTAGCTCAAGAGTCTAATCAACCAGTAGAAGTTTGTGAAGCCCAAGACTTGTGTGTGGAGAAGGAAATCTACAACAAAAAATGGGTAGTCATCCTAGCCCATGTTCATTGTGGGAGATGGACTTCTTGCTGTGATAGGTGGAAGCCCTTCGTGCCCTATATTGGCCTTCATCAGAGTAGCGCAGGAAGGCCATAGTGGGCTAAAGTCATTGAGGAGTAGCAGTAGGTAGATTGAGAGTTGTGAACAAGTGAAGTTGTAAACAACTTGACAAGAATCTCAATGTGTTGATGCGTTGATGGACGAACAATCAACTAGTGAGCATATTGGATAGTCGAGATTCAGTGGTCAGATGAACTTGGAGCATTGATAGAGGCAGGGTTTGTACATCGGGGGTCGAAATACTGGGCAAGTATAGGGTATGACCGAGAGGAGCTGAGAGAGCATGTGACAGCCAAATGGTTAGAGTATCTTGTTGAGGGCATATTGGTTTTTTGATGGACTGACACCAAGCCCCAGTTTGTATCTTGTACTAGTGGATGTATGAGTGCCATTATCCCTAGTATGAGAGCCCTAGACTATTGTATTATATGTTGTTTAATATAACGAAGTTGGGTTGAAATTTTTAAAAAGTTATCCATATTCTGTGCATGTGTGGTTTATTGTTGTTTATATTCCATTATGAAAAGTAGTTATGTTGAGATTCTTGGTTTGGTAGCTTCAGAGATTTTAAGATTCTATACTAGACCGAAGATCGTGGAAATTCAACATGGTATCAGAGTGTGTTTGAACTGCTTTGAGGGACAATGAATCAGAGTGTGCATAAAAAATCAACTTAGAGGGAATTTTTTGTGTCTTGATCATGGAGCAAAGGGTTCAGCTAAAGACATGGAGATGTGGTCTTGACTGGATTAACAGTGAGATTGGCTGGGAGTTCTAGTGGATTGGTGATGAGCCTAGAGAACAACAATTTGTTGTAGGGCAGATTGTTGATCATGGACTTTCGTTGATTTTCCATGGATGGTTGGGAAAGGTCGAGGGTTTCTTTAGCATGGATGAGATCAATTTGATCAAGATGGCTTCATGTGATGGACTACAGGTTGGCAGGCTAAAGTCTTCATCAGATAGTGATGTTACATATCTGAGATTGGATGGATTTTCATGAGTGGTATTTGATCCAGGAGGATGAGTGCTTGAAGGACTGATCCAATGGAGAACGTGTAGGCTCAGAGGGAGCAGCCCTATGGAGGTTTGGAATCTTTAGGTTCATATGTGATGAGGCAGAGGCACTACCAAGATTGTTGAAATCATTCTACAAGGTATGCTACAATGGTTAATGCCAAATGGGCTAGTGTCGTCGTCGGAGATCATGATGGTTACTTCCTAGTCTTGGAAGTACCTCCCTCACTAAGAGGGAGTGTTGATTTTTGTGTAGCTTGGGAGGTACTCCAAGCCTTAATGTTTGAGGGTTGGAGGTCAAAGTGCCACAAGTAGGCTTGTGGACTTAGAACCCAAGCTTGGCGTTTTTCACCCATCGGGATTTGGGCCAAAACCATGGGCCCATTTCGACATGTCATGGATGAGGATGATAGCTCTCGGTAAGATAATTCTAATGCAACGAGAATCATCTGAATGCAAGTTGTAGAAATGGAGTTATGAATTTTTTGAAGGTTATGTTGGGCTATGTACATGATTGTCTAGGTCGACCTAAGGTTAGGATGGCCTAATGACAATTGTTCAAGCCCCTAAAATATGACGTTTTGGATCCATTTCTATGTGTATAAATAGAGAGGTGAGATGAGTCATTTTACTCATCCATTAGTAGCAACACAAGGGAGAAAAAGGAGCTCGTTGGAGAAACTCATAATAGGGCATTCATACTTTTGTTTAGGTTGTAGGAAGATAGGAACTTCATCGCGGTAGAGAGGTTTTGAAGGGAAGTTGCACCTACAGGAAGGCTGAGAAGGAGAGGTATAGCCGCAGATCTTCTAGGGCATATTTGTAAGGTAGTATCCATTGTCTCATGTAGGCCGCAACATAGAAAGGAGATGTGGGTAGGCCGCAGTCCTTAATCACCTTGTTGTAGGGTTTCGTGGTATTGTTTGAGGGCAAGAAGTGACCAGATCAATCAACGTGGAGGATAAGATCTTATAAAATGAAGGCCGCAATAAAAGAGGGTTGTTTTGGGCTAGTTATGGATGGAAATTATTCCAAATACGGGACAGACCTATGGTGAACTTTCCAAAGTCCTGTAGTAGTTGTTTAGAGGACTAAACAAGCTTAAAAGGGGTGTAGGAGAAGTCATCTAGGAGAGTGAGCTTCCAAATGTGATAAAAGGAAGGAATCTGCAACAAATTATGTGATTTTTTGTTGGGTTAGTGGGTTGATGTAGGTTTCAATAGAAGCCCTAACCAATAATCAAAACTCAGTCCATGAACATCAGTGACAAGGTATGTATTTTATCCATTGATGTCTTATGTTGGGTCATAGTTTGTGACCAGTATTGGATCGGTTAGTTTGCAGCCCATGGGAGCCATTTGTTGGAGTTTCCTTGGGCATGAAGGAACTCCAACTAGGAGTAGATCTCGCGGTGGATGGATGTCCTAGGTGAGGACATGTTGTTGGTGCCCAAATTTGTGTAATAGCTCCTCTATTGTAGAAGCAAAGGGTAGATTGGTGAAATCTGTAGGAAACCATGTTTAAGGGTCTCCTAAGTGTGGGGATGCCTTAATTAGGTGTAGATGCTACAGCGTGGACTTGGTCACTGGTGGACTATTTGAGGCCAGCGGGAGAGTGGACCAAGTGTGAACATGGATTGGGAACTTGTGGTCTGTTGGAGGACAGTGTGATAGTGTCCAAGTTGGAGCCAGGTGAACAACACCTTGATGGAGAAAGGTAGTTGTGAAAGAGGCGGTTTTTGATCTCAAGGGTTTAATCAACTAGGAGCACTTTGTGGAGCCCAAGACTTGTGTGTGGAGAAGGAAATCTATAGCATAAGATGGGTATTCCTCCTAGCCTGTGTTCATTGTGGGAGATGGACATCTTGTAGTGATAGGTGGCAGCCCACCGTGCCCTATGTTGGTCTTCATCAGAGCAGCGCGGGAAGACCATAGTGGGTTAAAGTCCCTAAGTAGTTGAGGAGAAGTAGTGGGAAAATTGAGATTTTTTCACAAGTAGAGTTGGGAATAACTCGACAGGAATCTCGATGTGTTGATGCGTTGATGGACAAATAATCAACTAGTGGGCAGATCGGATAGTACAGATTCAGTGTTCAGGTGGACATGGAGCATTGATAGAGGCAGGAGTTACAGATCAGGAGCTGAAGGATTGGGTAGGTATAGGGTATGACTGAGAGGAGCTCAGAGAGCATGCGATAGCCGGATGGTTAGAGTATCTTGTTGAGGGCAGATTGGTTGTCGATGGACTAACACCAAGCCCTAGTTTGTATCTTGTACTAGTGGATGTATGAGGGCCATTATCCCTAGTACAAGAGCCCTAGATTGTTGTATTATATGTTGTTTAATATAACGAAGTTGGGTTGAAAATTGTAAAAAGTTGTCCATATTTTGTGCATGTTTTATTTATGGTTGTTTATATTCCGCTATGCAAAGTAGTTATGTTGAGATTTTTGGTTTGGTAGCGTCAGAGATTTTAATATTATATCCTAGACCCAAGATCATGGAAATTCAACACCCCCGACTCCTTCATTTGTGTAGGGGTGGCACTGCTTTTTAAAATAAAGATAAAATGAAGATAGAAAATGCTTGAAACTAGACCAGGATTTATATGAGCATTAACAACATTCACATAAGCATAAATAAAACTTTCATATTTATCAAACATCATTTCCAACACAACAAAAAGTAAAGAATCACACATTTGGGAAAATGAAATAAATCTGGATTGCATATGTCGAGAACCTTAAAAGATAATTTCATTTAAACTCATAGGGGTGGAAAGAGTTACACATTTGTGATCTTAAGCTTAGAACTCAAAGTCAAAAAAGCACACTAGTTATGAATTCTTGTTAGTTCTTTGAGGAAACTTTAAGAATATACAAATGTTTGAATACAAATTTATAATATCCAAGAAATTAAAATGCATTCATCCATTCTAGGTCTAGGATGGGGATCCCATGGACCATATAAACAAGAAAAAAGATCTGGAAGAGAAAAAATTGCAATTAAGAACAAACAGTAACACTCAAAAGACTTCAAAGTGAGAAGGTTGAATGATTAATAAATGAGACTAAATAATGAAGGGAAGGAAAGACCAAAATGGACACTTCACTTACAATGTTGGAAGAAGACCCCTTTGTTTACTCGATGAAGTTTTTATTTATTGTTGAACTCTTTTGAATAAATCTTAACCACACCAATTTTCTTTGAACTATTGAAATATGTTAGCCTTAAATGATTTTTTTATGGCACTTTGTAGCCATATTGTGATGAAGTGTCATGAAGGTTCCACTGTGATTTATGTTGGGTGTGGAGCCTGATTATCTTCTTTATTCAAAGGTATCGACGCATTGGACCCCAGTTCATAATGGGCAGAAACACCGCCCATTTTTGCGCGCTACCAGGGGGTTCCATGGGGGGCAACGGCTGAAGCTAAAAATAGATGTAAAATTGCCTTGTAAAACGTTGTAATTTCGTAGTGAATCTGGGCCATTCATTAGGTGGAAATCTAACAGTAGAATTTATGTTTAATTTCTATTTTTGTTTGCCCTAGAAGTCAACCCCTCACCATATATGAGGGAATTGTATTGTGGCTATGTAGATGTGTATTCTTAAGGAGAAAGAGAGAGGACATTGTGTGAGAGCGAAGAGGGAATTATAGTGGATCTATTGTAGGTTGTATGTCTTCATTTTGCTAGATAATATAAAAGGAAGGACTGGTTGTTTCTCCATGGACATAGCCCAAATTGGGTGAACCACGTATATCTATGTCTTTCTAGTTTTTATGTGTTTTCTGTGTTTATATTTCTGCAATATATTCTATGTGTTCCATTGCTTTGTAATATATAATTTTCTAACAATTTCAGCCTTAGACTTTGGATAATTCTTCTTCAGTTTCATCTAATTCATCTTTTAGTTTATGTGTCACATATTTGTTATGATCATTCTTGTTTGTGTAGTCAACCAACCACTTTTGAATATCTTCTTTTGAAAAATTTGTTGTTGTTTCAAAAGCCTCAACCCATAAAATACATATTTTGTCTAACTTGTTTTCATTATTTCTTTTGTTAATAGGGCATCAATTAGCATATATGGACCATTTAATTAATTTTATATGTCAACAAGTCTAAGAATACATTAGTCCTCCTTGTAGAAAATGTCATTATCAATAATAAATTATCTTAGAGAAGTATTTCTCCCATATCAAAAATCCTTCATATGTTTGAGCCATGTCTTTAAGGGAAAATCATGCTCTTTTCTTTGCATCTCATTCATGTTAGTGAATTTGGAAATGAAAAAACTTAGAGAATTTTTAATGAAATACTCGTCAAGGTCCAAATTCTTTTGTAGAATATCTTTATAAGAAGTGATTTTAGAGGAAATAGTTAGTGAACTCTTTACTAATTCCCATAATTGTAGGATTACGACAAGTCTTTTTGTTGATGTTTTCAACAACAAATTTCATTTTCTCTGCAATTAGACTTGATACTCCTTTTGATCTTTTTAATTGGTTCAAAAAAATATTTAGTTGGTCTTAATGTACTTAATGGTTTATCAAATAGAAGTTTGGGACACAAAGAAATTTCTAGCTCTTTTATTCTCCTTTTTTAAGCTAATAAATTCCTTTTCTTGCTCAATTATTGAATATTCTAAACATGCGTGGTATACTTATGCAAAACTTTTTGTTGGGTATTAAAATGAATATGCAAAGATTTTACAATAATAGGGATAAGATTACACACTCATTTAGGGAAAGCTTTGTATTGGTGCAATGTCCCTTGCTTGACATGATTTTAGTGCCAGAAAACATTTTTTTCATTCATTATGCATCACTCTCCATTAATTATTACACACTAGGAAATATTTTATTGAAAAAAAAGTTGTACCATAACTAAACAATAAGAGTACAAATATTGTGGTCTTGGGATTTTAGGCAAGAATCTAGCTTGCAAAGCAAACCTCCTCTCACCAAAAGGATGAAGGGGAGTGAACCACAAATATTTTTCTACAACCAACTCTTACTAATTCTTGAGTACAAGAATAAATTATGCTAAATTTCCTACATAAAATAATATAAAAGCAAAACATAATTATCAGTTTCAAAGAGCTCTCCCCCCATTAAACAGGGTAGACTCCAAAGTTAGTTAATATCCCAAGAGAATATTTTATTTTTCCTCTTTATATCGTGGCTCTCAAATTGATTTCATTCCCCTTGTTAGCAAAGGAGAGAGAAACAATTCCTTTAGGATTTCTACAAAGGAAGGGGAACAATAAACTTCAACGGGATAAATAGTGGATGGTCATGTTTCTTGTCCATCTTTGCACCTTTCTCTTCATCCATTGGTTCCTCCTTCTCCCTTTCTTCCTTTCACGACACCTCTTTTACTTATAGTTCCTTTTCTAACGGAGTTGCCATTATTACCATAAATGGGGTCCTTTCGAAGTTTTTTTATTTTGTATTCTCTAATTCCATTTTTATCTTAGGAGATGATCCAATTTTTGGATCTAAATGAGTGTTCAATGGATCTACCTTGACCCTTTCCTCTTCCACTTCATTTAGATGTTCAAGAAATTCAAAATGTTTCTAAATGGGTTGGATGACCCAAATTGGGGTCTTCTTGTGGTCTATGGCCTCTTGGACTATTGCTTCTCACACCTATATACATGTTTGAAAGGTTCCTATTTGTTATTATTCTAAGAAGTTAACAACTACTTCAAAGAGAGTTGAGGTTCTTGGATTCTTGGGTGGCTCTTCACAAAGTGTCCATACTCATACCAAGTATTGCATTTGAAAGGGCTTTGCTCATAGTCAAGAACTTGAAGATGGCTCTAACCCTCCATATTGAGTAGTATCACCTCTAGAAGGCCATTTTCTAATTCCATTTCCATGTAAATCCTTGCATACGAATATATATTTCCTGTAGGCTCAACTTGGTTAATATAATGGCCTGGATTATCTCCAATATCATTAAGAGAGGATTCATCACATAAGATGATGGGGAGGTGCAACAGGATGGCCCATATAAGGGAAACTAATATTTCCATGTTTGAGTCAAATACAGGGTCCAATGGGAGAGGACCATTGTATAGGATCCCATGAAATAGGGGCCTAATATATGGACTAGAGGTCTCTCCTACTTGCTAGTAAATAAGAATAAAAAGAAACCTATATTGTAATAAAAGCCAAATATTTTACCTTGAACATTCCAATGCTCTATGATCCATGTTTTGATAGCTCAAGGACTGGGCTAAAGGATTGTGAAATTTCCAATTAAAGCTTGTTCATTTAGAAGAATAGATTTCCATATTGTTTGCAGAGACAAAATGTCCAACTTGGGGATGGATTTTACCTTGTTGGCAAGACCTGTTCTTCATAAGATGTCAACTACTTTCTAAGATCTTATCAAGGAAATGGAAGCCTCCTCTGAATTGGAATATGTGTACATGCTTGGTGCAATAATGAGGATGACCTTAGATTCAATACATATCAAATAAACCCCATGCTAGCACTAGCGTAGCCAGGGTGAGTATAAGAATTGTGAGTGTTATTCAAACTTAGCAATGGTTATAACAAACCACACTTAGGGTAAACCCTAATCATTGTGCATAGTTCCATCTCTTCATATGAGTTTATATTTTATATTCATATTGCCATTTAAGAAAAGGACAAAAATAAGGGATTTCTTACTAATGTTCCAACGTTATGGAGAGATACATAGATATTGAATTCTCAATGCATTAAAGACTTCATGAATCAACAAGGTTGTGGTTAGTCCTAGAATTAGGTTTTAGCCACGTTAGCAAATAATATTCCAAAACCAAAACAAATAAATAAACAAGTTTCAAATATTTTCAAATCCTTGAAACTTTGGCTAAAATGCACAAATTTGGTTCGATGTAACTCTATGCCTTTACATGCGAAAAGGACAAATGGTAATGATAAGACCATTTTTGGCCTCAAGGTCGTTGTTACTTTTATGGTAAGAAAATAATGCAAAATGAGTAAAAAATAAAATATAATAAAAAACGTGTCTATCCAACTAACAAGAGGACTTATAAATGTGATGTGTTAGTTGTCTATCAAGACTTTGATACCTAGGAGCATACAAATCTCTTAAAAAATATGTGCATACTAGCGTTGAACCTCTCAATTTTTTCCCTAAATAAATGCCCTTAACTTGCATTGTGTGATATAGATTTGATGAAAAATATTAATATGTCTATAGCAAGAGATGTCATTGTAATTTTCAATCCATTATTGTAGTGTAACCACAAGTTACTCTTCAATATCATCTTGAATAGTGAAGCCCTTTTCTAAAGAGGTTTAAGTTGGATGTGATTTTATTCAAAGAGGCCATTTTCCGACAATTTGTACATGACAACTTCACGAGCTAGTTCTCCAACAAGCACAAGGGCAAGTGTTTTGATATAGAGATCTAATGCAAATGTAGAATGTTCTTTCTGAATGCAAAAGTATTCCAAAGAAAATACACATGTATGTTGCACTACAACTCTGCCAATATTTATGTTAAAATTACATGTTTTCAATGTTCATATCAAATCATTTGCATAACCATGTTGAGAACAATCCTTCAACCCTATTTGATGTCTACTCTCTAAAATTTCAAAAACTTCTCAAGGGTTTTACAAGACTTTTAAGTTCATTGTGATGCTTTATTTTCATATTTGTCTATCTATTAAAATGTTAGTCATCATTTTTTGTTCTCACTTGTTTCCCTTGATTTCCACTTTGAATTAAATTAATGCTTCATGTCAATTATTAGGCATGGTGTAACATTGATAATGATAAATATGGATGCCACCTTGCAAATTTAATTATTGTAGAGATTCAAGTATCTATCAGTAAACATTATCTTTTGTAGGCAAGTATTCATGTGTATGGTAAATCCTTCCCTTTGTCTGGCATTTGGTATTTGTTTGAATTTCCACAATTCCACCCATACTCAAACTTTGAACTTCATAGTGCCAATTTGTAGTTATTGACATGTTTTATAATCACTGTGGTTATTGCATAATTAGATAATCATCATATGTCAATGATTTTTCCATTTATTATTTTCTAAAGTTATTTGATTTAAGCGTTGTTACATGTTTTATGGTGAATAAAGACATACAACACAAAAATTTAATAATGGCACACAACACATCATAGATTATTTGTCACTAGTTCAAAATCGGTTTGATTCTCATGGGGTCAAGGGCACTAAGTTTACACCATCTGCTTTACACTAGAACTACCATCCTTGAAATGAAGGGACTACCTAGGAGTTCAAAATTATTTATTTCCAAGGAAAAATAAACAATACATAAGTGTCCTACAAAACAAGCACTAAATCTACTAGCACAATGGACAACATAACATTAAATGATATACATATCATTTTAGATATAGCAATCCCCCTTGAGGTACATCTAAATAAAAATCCTAAGTATTTTCCTTATAATACTCAAACCTATCCTATGATAAAGGCGTTTCTAATATGTTTATTATCATTCACCATGTTGGCATATTTTGCATATCGATTTTGTTAAGTGGAACTTAAATCTCCTTTCACATGAGGAACAAGAAACATTCATAGGAGAATGAAATGATTAATGTCCCAAATCAATAAAGTTGAATCATTCTAAACCTCAACATCTTACAATCTTGAGGCCAAAACAAAGACATTTGATGGTATTGCATATTCAATTTTAGTAGAGGGCATGAATATGACTAGTTTCTTATTACTCTACCAAGCCATGGTTACTTTCTACAATTACACTAAATCAATACATAAAATAAGAATACGTGTAGCTATTTTCCAATCATGTGTATAAGAATATATGTAGATATTTTCCAATGCCCATAGCCACACTATGATTAGAAATGTAGTGAAAATTTGCTATAGAATGTATGAGATCACTTTTATCTAATTTGAATTAAAGACAAATTGACAATTCATCTATGATTATAAGACTATTTACAATTCCAAATATTAACATAGAAACATAATCCATTTGATGTTATTGCATGTTCAAATTTTGTAGGGCATGAATATGACCATGGTTATTTTCTACAATCACACTAAATCAATACATATAAAATAAGAATATGTGTAGCTATTTTCCAATCACATATTTAAGAATGTGTGTAGCTATTTTCCAAGGCTCATAGCCACACTATGATTAAAATGTAGTAAAAAAATTATAGAATGTAAGAGATCATTTTGATCTAATTTGAATTAAAGACAAATTGACAATTCATCTAAGTTTATAGGACTACTTTACAATTCCAAATATTAATATAGAAACATAATGTATTAATATCTAAAAACAATGTATGTGTCGAGACAATAATAATTTTCTTCGAACACTAATATAATAGCTTAATAATAAGAATACATATATTTGAAAGCAACTTATTTATCCAAACACTAGTAATTTTCTTTAAACACTAAAATAATAGCTCTAATATATAAATTTGGCAACACAAATAAAATAAGTGTGCCTTAAAATATTTACCCAATTACCATAGAGATAAAAATTAATGAAGAGAATATTCATTAAAACTCTAATTGTCACATGCTTGAATGAAAACTTCTTTGCTATTGATACCCATGGTTGATTTTTGTGTCTTTCAAAAAAAATCATTTTATTTTTTATCACTAAAACATCTCACATTGTGCCCCTCATACTTTTGAAGGAAATTTTAGACATTTGGAAACATTCCACATGCATCCTCATACTTTTGATTAAACTTGTGGATGTTTGCCTTGTTTACTTGTCTCTCTATTGATCCTAATAAAATGTGATGGAAACACTTTTGTTTTAATTGTGTCTCCATTGGCCTTTGAATAAATAAAACAAATGTGATTGAATCCATTGTGTTACTCACGTCTCCAGCAGTCTATTGAACAGCAAGCCCTCTTCATGGATAAAGTCCATTTGTGTTACTCCTATCTCCAGTAGTCCATCTAACGACAATCCCTCTTCACAAATAAAACCCATCTGTGTTACTCATGTCTCCACTAGTCTTGATAAGATACAACAAAGTTATATCAAAACCACTCTATATTACTCATTTCTCTATTTGTCTTGATAGAATAAGACAAATGTGATTGAAACCATGGTATTACTCATGTTTCCACTAGCCTCGATATATGTAACAAGCAACCCATTATTACTCATGTCTCCATTATTGACAAAATAAACAGTAATCAAAACCAGTGTTGATAATATCGGTATCGGGAAAATATCGGCGAGGGTCCAGAAAATATCTTATCGGCAATATCGGCAAAAATATCGGCAAAATATCGGCAAATATCGGCAAGCATAAAAAATAATTTTTTCAAATTTTTAAATATAGCCGATATTTTGCCGATATTTTCAAAATATCGCGATATTTTGCCGATATTTTCAAAATATCGCGATATTTTGCCGATATTTTCCGATATTTGCCGATATTTGCCGATATTTTCAAAACAGAAAATATCGCGATATTTTCTCGGCGATATATCGTTTTGCCGAAAATATCGCGATATTTCCGAATATCGCCGATATATCGCCGATATTATCAACAGTGATCAAAACCACTACGTTACTCAAATCTCTACCAACTTTTAATAAAATAAAACATAAATATAAATATAATAAAAACCACTCTATGTTCCTCATGTTTCCACTAAATCTTAATACATAGCACAAAAAGCCTCCATATATAATAAATAATAAACATCTATGTTATGTTACTCCTCTCTCTTTTTATAATTTCACTCTATACTAATACTTTCTAATCATACTTGTTACCATCTCTTTTCTTAACTTTTGTAATATCATTATATATATAAATACATTTGATATATATGTAAGCATCATTGAATCCTTCTTTGATTTATTCATCCATAGCCAAATAATTTGTTTCTATTTGGTTCACAGTTTTTAGAGATAAGTGACCACTACATCCACAGAATAATTGTGTTAGGAAAATCTACTCAAAAGGATCACTTCCTACTTGCTCAACCACAGAACCTAACCCCGAGAGTGCCGAGAGAATTATACCCATGACCTCTCAATAACAAAGGCGCTTTAATGAGGGGGACTCAACCAACTGAGCCAACCTCGAGGTTAAGTCCATTGCCAAATTATAAAAGTGAAATAACAAAAATTTCCTAAAAAAAATCTCGCCCATATCCAACATGAAAAAATGATAGAAAGTGCACCTCTGTTTATAGCGGATATATTCAACTCTCCTCACATTAAAATAATATCCCCCTATTCTAAACTTCCTAACCTACAAAAAGACAAAAGGCTATGGAGATACCCAAAAACAAACACCTCTTGTATGTTTAATCATACAAAATGAGAAGCATTTATACCATATGCACAAAACTAATTTAGGGGGGCAAAACACACAAAGGTACCCAGTGAATTTGGCAAGTTGTTGCAAATGCTACAGCAACCCCCATATATTCACCAAATATAGCTATGGCAACTACCTTATTTCCACCCAATGTCGTTATAGCAGCTACCTATGTACTCATTCCTATAACCACGACACATCCAAAAGTCATTAGCATGTCATCATGAGTGGGTATCCTGCTCCCATTAGATATCCTTCGGTGCCCAACAAATGGTGGGTAACATGGATCACACCTTATTTCTAGATTAACTTTATAGTACTTTTGAATCTACACTTGTTTATTATTTTTAGTCTGAAACAATAAATATAAGGGTAAATTGATAATACAAATACCTTATTTCCACCCAATGTAGTTGTGGAAGCTACCTGTGTACTTGTGCTTGTAACAACAGCACATCCAAAAGTCATTGGTATGGCATCATGAGTAGGGTATCCTACCCTCATTTGAGATTTTTCAATGCCCATTGAATGGTGGGTAACAAGGATAGTATTTTTGAATCTACACATGTTTATTGTTTTTAACCAGAAACAATAAAAAACTAGGGTAAATTGACAATACAAAACATACATGTTCACAAATGTTTTAATAAAAGTTAAACTTGTGCAGTTGCAAAATGAATATGAAGTTCTTATTCATGTTAAATGGCACAAATTTTGACAAACAACATCTCAAAAAAATTAATAGCAAGGTAAATTGGCAACAAAAATCACAAAAGTACACAAATGTTCTAATAAAAGTTAAATTTATGTGATTGCCAAATGAATATGGAATTTTGTATTCATGTTAAATGGCAGCATTGTCATAAACACCATCATGAAAAAATGATATTGTTTTCATTATATCAACAATCATGTAAAATTGGTTGAAATATTGTAATTTATTAAAAATTTGTTAATTATGCCATAATTTAGTTTATAAAATTATACAGCAATTTCGTTAAATAACTTTGATGATGAAAACATAACATCCACTTAGATTTTGATCTATAAAAGCTTCATAATACCTTTGCAAAAAATAATTAATTATCTTGTTTTGTTATGTTATTTATATAGTCAAATACCTTTTAAAAATATATTATCAAACCTTCACTTTCATATTCATCTGATAACACCTTTAAAATATCTATTTCAGAGAAAAATTATCAAACCTTCACTTTTATATTCATGAGTTAACACCTCTAAAATATCTTGTGTTACAAATGTTTTGAGAATAAAACTTAATGTTTGTGTAGGTGCTATATTCCAAGAGAGATCTACCTTAGACTGTAAATTTCGCATATTGATTTTTTTCAAAATATACAAATTTTGCAAATTATTTTTTTCCAAAACATTTTAAACATCCTAGATTCACAATAAAATTGGTGGGAATTAATTCTTATTTTTACAATATCACATTATATATATTCTAAAAAAATTAGCTAATAAATAATTTTCAATATTTCATATTTCACAAACCAATTATTTCAACTAGATAAAAGTCTCAATTGAGAGCCCCTTATCCCACAAATAAGTGCATCTTGTACACCAATTTGATGTAATCACTCTAAAATTAGATCATTATCATTATTGTTTATAGATTTGATCATTATTATTATTGTTTATAAACATTAAAGAAGTAGAAAGAGAATAGGCAAGGGCAAAAAAATAAAAAGGCTAAACATGAACTAATAGAAACTTAAGAACAAATCAAGTTGCTTTTGGTTAGCAAAGAGGCGAGGAAAAAAAAATCCTAAACTATGCAAAACATAAGAGGAATATCAATACTTTAAGGTAAGAACTAACAAATACAAAACAAGGAGGTCGTCAAAGAAAGAAAGTTACAGGAAATAGCAAAAGCATGTCTAAATCATTTTAGAAGTTCATTCTATTAAACCTAAAGGTTTGGCATAGCTAAAATGCAAAAGTCAAAATTATTTTCCAAAGATTATTTAAGATTAGTTGAATGAGGTTCTCAAAGCATAAGTTACAAAGAACTAAAAAGCAAAGAATTTGGGTCGAAATGGATGAATCTTAGAATTTTATCTAGGATTGTATGGACTTTCTAGAGGAATAGTTATAAAGAATGACGGAGGAACCTAAACCTTCAGAAAAATCAATAGAAAGGCAGATCTATTATTTAAAGAAGCATCAAGTCAATAGGGGGGATGATGATAGTTGATAAAAAGATGGAGCATGCCCTTTCAGAGAGAGCTTTCTATTTATCACTTGAACAAATCTTCAAATGGCTAGCTGTGATGGAAATTACATGTTATATTTCACCTTTTCAAGTTGTTTCATATATCTTATTGAACTAGGATATAGAATCGAATGATGAATGATGAATGAATGAAGGTAGATCTATTTCAATTTTTCAAACTATGTGTTTGGTTTTTTTCTTTTTTTCTTTTTTTTTAATAACGTTGTGGTTCACAGAGACTGGGTAACTGTTAAATCCATAGGAAAATCTGGGCAGATCAACCCTGAAGTGAATCTTTTAACAGGGCCTAACCCCGAGGACATCGAGAAGAATTGACCCTGTGACTTCCCGATTGGCGAGGCACTTAACAACGGGGACTCGACCAATTGAGCTAACCCTTGGGGCTTTTTTTTCAAACTATGTTGTTTAGCTAGGTTATCAAATTAGATGATGAATGTTGAATATAATGAAATAGCAATTTAGTGGTTTTTTAAGAACAAAGGAAGTTTAGTATTGCCTTTTCTAAGTGTTGAAAAGAAAATTTTGTATGTATATTTGATTTCTATTTGAAATCTCTATATATATTTGGGAAACAAAATAATGTAAATTAAATTATTTACCTCACATTCCTAAAGACTACTAAAGTGCACTCATTTTTATATTTGATTTCTATTTGAAATATCAATTTATATTTTACCGCTACTATAGAGACTTAAAGTGCAACTATTATTTTCTTGAATTTTTATTTTTACCCAAATGTGAAGATAACTTGCTCTTGTGCATCTATGTGTAGCATTTGTAACATTAACAAATTAATTTTTTGGAAAAAAAATGAAATTCATAAAAATTACAATATATTCAACCGTAATAATCACAAAAAAAATCATAATTATAAAAATATATCAACATAAATCTATCTTAAGTTCAAAATTTGAAATCACAAAAAAATGTATAATTTTTTTATCTCTATATACTTTAGATACTAGGTTAAGGTGGATCTATGTTGGTGATAAAGCCAACCATTCCCTATATCTAAATTCATTAGCACACTATTTTTTCCTCCCATTCTCTTGAAACTTTCGACAAACAATAATTGTACATCAACAAACCATTTTAAAATCAAACTTAAAATCCCTTTTTCTTACAATTTGCATAGATTTTTTTCACCAATTTTGCCCAGAACAAATCTTTAACATAATGCAATTGTACATGTTTGTGATACTTGCACGTGACTTTTCTAAACTCTTATTTTTCATAATGTTTTTTACCCTACATATGTGGTAGGTCAAAAGCTTTGAAGCTCATATGTATATTTCCATTTAGTTCACTTCCAATCAAATATATATATCATAGTTTTGAAGTTGTAAAATCTCCAATCAACTCACTTACAATCAAATATATACTTCTCTAAAACATAAAAAGCAACAAAGTTTTTAATACTGTACTCAAGATTCTTTTTTGTAAGTCAAAACTTTCTATTAACTACGAATGTAAAAATTTACATGGTTATTCCAAAAGATCCTATTGGTCTCACACCAACTAGGTTTGTTGACCATTGCTACTAGACCATGACTAATCGTCCAAAAAAGACACAAGATACCTGACCATAACCGAAGAGGCAAAAAAGGCCAAAAAACTGAAAAAATAAACAAGACACTAATAGATATAATCGTCGAAGTTAACAGAAGTTGGATTATCTGGCCCCATCCCCGGTGGAGGGGAGGGTTGAAAGGGCATTTGATGTGTTGTTCCAAGTGAGCCAGTCAGGCCTCAAGCAGCTCCAATTTGTCCAACATGCACATATGCTCGTGTCATACCACCACCACTCGCTCTTGTAGGTGACAATGGAAGTATTGAATTTGGGACAAGGTTGTCATCACTGCCTCATGTTCATCACAATGATTTTTCTCATAAGTCTCCAACTACATTTTAACTAATTGTCATGGTGGTGTTGAGGCCACACAAGATGAGTTGCCTCTCCTCCTTTTGACTAGTCGGCGAACTCGACAAGGGTCCAAATTACGTCCTTCTGCATCCATGCTCGAGTCAACAGACTCCTTTATCTAATAGCGGTGTCTTGGCTTGGGCTCCAAGGTGGTTCCCCTGGCACTGGTTTCCAAACAGGAGCTATAACACAGAGCCATACCAAGGGAATTCAAAGGTGGGCGCTCCTGCAATGCCACCCACACTGCGCACCAATTCACCCCCACCTCAATGTGCTTCCTCTTTCGGCCTCAACCTAAAACCTCCCCTGGACCGCTTGACACTCCTTAACACACGCTCGACTTTGCCCAACCTTCACAGACCTCTCCAATGGATCCAACACCCACCCCAAACTTAGCCACGAATGTGTCAATTTCCCAACCACAGTGGACATCGCTCTCCAAATCTGAGCCCCTTATGCCCACAATTTTGGCCACCCACATTTGGTTCTACTTCTGAGGAGTGCACCACTACATGAGGAGACTTTGACGCCCATAAGCGAATAGCAACCAAACGTGGCCCACAACTGCACCAATGGGTCGCAACGACATAAGATAACACAAAACCAAGAAGACGAGAGTCAATTGAGAAAAAAACCTACTTGATTCCCCATTCGCACTCCAACCAATTCCAACAGCACCATAGAGAATAGGCATTGCTATAAACCAGAACGTGTAAAAATTGTCGAGAAACAAAAACCAGTTTAAAGCATAATACTCGGCCAATTTGCAGGGCACCATAAGGAGTGCAGGAATAAGTACAACACCAAATTGCATTGGGCTAACTTCTGCAAGCTCGTGCCACCCCTATCACTCTCCAAATTATAGCACGTCACCCATTCAGAGCCCCAATAACCATCAGCGATCAAGAGGGTTGGTTGAAGGCGTCGGTCTAGTTCACTTACCCCACACTGTCATTGCCATAATATCGTTGTGAAACCCGTCATCCACTGTATGAAACCCTAATCCCATTTGTATTTGCATAAATGCTCCCTAACACCAATGGGTGACTTCACACGAACATGTTGTTGCATGTCCTACCACGCAACACTCCTTCCTTTCACACACATAGAGGGTTTAGAGGGAGGCCAAGCACAACTCCCAACAACCTTGGATTATCTGCCCACATCGGGGTATTATGCTCAAGATACTTGTTTCCACTCTATAATGTTTTCTAAACCTACAAAACCTCTATGCAATGCTTGTAACATAGTTTTTCAAGACCTCTGAGTTGATGCATGTAAATCTCTTCATCTCCATTGAGAAACAATTTAACAAAAAAAAACAACAACAACAACAACAACACATATAACAAACTTAGATTCATAAGAATAAAAAAAGTACATTTTTGTTGTTCGCTGCTATCTGATATTTCATCGTTGTATTGAGGGCAGCATGATATTTTGTATATATCTACACAAATTCAATTGTCTAAGAGCATCATGATGAAAAACTAATGTTAATCTACAATTTTCATGTAGTTATCCCTAAGTAATGCATGTATTATAAAACATGTTCTACTTTGGAGAGAATATTACATCAATTTTTCAAAAAGGAATTGAAAAGTTGAAATAATAGAGAGATTGATTGAAACCTGCAATTTTGATGTTTTTCAAATATGTTAATGATGGATCTCTTTGATTTGGAAAACTAAAAGATGAATCTACCCATTCACTTGGTGGAAGATGAGAGTTAATTCAAATGTTCTATGGATATGGAATAGGTGATTTGGATTTGACCGCCCTCAAGTTCTTTGACTAGAATATCCCCAAGATCCAACGATAATGCACATTTTGATAACCTATCAACATATTTGTTAAATTCCCTGAAGATGTGTTGAAATGTGATCTCCTAAAAGTAACTTATTATTTCTCCATTTCTGTGTTTCCAAGCTATCAAATTCAATACTTCTAATTGAGTTGGCTCCTATTAAACAGTCAATTGCACATTTTGAGTCACCTAAGATCATAATGTTTTTAAGTTTTTCTATTACCAAGAGAGACCATGTTGTGATTAGTTCTGCTTTGGTATTTGTCTAAGCTTTGATACCAATTCTAACACAAATAGATTTGTTTTCTAGTAGTTTAATCAAACACCCACCTCCACAACGGTTCATTTGTGAACCCCCATTAAAGAATCAAATAGGAAAACCAAGAGGCATTACAAGAAGATCAAGCTCAAATGGAAGGGGAATCGTTGGACCTAGCATCACAACCTTGAGACATATTAAAAGTGTTTAAAACCCTCTGATTAAGGATGATGCTTACAAGTTGGTGCAACTTTATATAATGTTGATTCAAGATATGATACATTCAAACACAAACCCAGTGATAACAAAAGGGGTTGAGGCAATGAAAAACTCTATGTTGGGCATCAAATCCAAATCTCAACATAATATGAAGATGGTTTTTTCCTAACAAAATGATGACTTCAATGGCGGCAGTTCTTTCAATATTGGAAAGTTAATTTTTTACGTTGCTCTCTAAGGTGTAGAGAGATCCCTCGTGACAATAGGATTTGGCATTCATAGTTGAAATGTTTGCCTTAGCTATTTGGTATTTGAGCTAAGCTTGTTGCATTTAAGGTGCTTACAAGTATTGTTGGAAGTTTCTAATGCTTGGGCTAAATATGATCCTTGTCACAGTTTCCAACCTAATGTCATGTGAAAGGTAGAAAGTCTAAGATTCTCCAATAGACAAGTTCACGATGGGTAAAGAATGAAGAACAATGCAAAGGAGTAAGAAATTTTCCTCCAAAACTTCAATGATACAATCAAGAAAGCAAGTGGTTGAGAAGGCAAGGCTTTTAAAACTACTAGTAGAGGGCAGGGATTAAAAATGGCAATATACAAATCAAATATCCATGTCTTGCACAAAAAACTTCAAAACCAACCTAGAGAATCCTTTAGGAACTCTGGAGATTAAAACCCCCAGAAACAAGGGGAATTATATGCAACATGGCTCAAAACTGTTTAGAGGTTAAACCTAGAAAGTGTCATGTCTAAGATATAATCCTTAGCTCGTGGAAGGGTTGTAGTACAAGGCTAAACTCTTTAGAGGTCAAACCTTGAAAGTTTAATGTCTAAGACATAATCATAGAAATCTTCCCTCCATAAGCAGAATTTTCAAACAATAATAATAGTTGAATGGTAAAATTAACAAAAAAAACCTACGTCATTTAAATGGAAATTGAAGAAGTTGTGAGGCATAATTTTATGTTGGCAATTCATTACATGCCAAAAAGGTTCTTAGGTAAGTCATAGTTTTATTAATGGAAGCTCTATCTAAGACCCAAAGGATGAGAGCAAAGTTGTTGCTGGAAGTCAGCTATCCTTATAAGTAATATTTATTTTATATTTATCTTCTATAGAATTTCTTTCATTTGTCTTCTTCCTTATTTGGAGAATGCAACTATATTTCTTGAATACTTGTTACTTGATTGTCTTATGTTTAAAGCTATTTTGCATGGATCTGTTTAAAGATTATAAACTTGTTACCTGTTTTTCAAAAAAAAACTTTCAGCCTGCTTACTTATTTGATGCATGTAATTATTATTATTTTTTAATTATTATTTGCTCCTTTAATAAGATAACTACAAAACTTTAAGTAATAATTAGAGTATTAAATCTTTGCATGTATCAAATACAGGAGAAAGCTAAGCTGAAAAAAATCCCATAAAAGCTAACAAAATTAAAATCATTAAACATATTTAAATAAATAAAATAGCTAAACATTAAATAAATAAATAATATTACAAAATTAAATTATTACACACACCATATAAGAAAACAGCAGACACACCAACCTTACATGAAAGAGAAATAACTAATAGAATTTATTTATTATAAAAATAACCAATCTCCAATCTCCAATGGTCATCCCTCCTCCAACCCTCAATTTAACAGTGAATACCCCATACCCTTAATTAATCTATACCAACAATCTTTTCAAGAGCAAAAACCACTAACCAAAAAAAATACTTCATATCTTCTTCAAATTTTTTTCACAAGTTATTCTTTATTTTTGGTTTATTATTATTTTTTCATTTTTATTATTCCTTTTCTTCTTTGATTTAAATAATAATAATTTTCACTAGTTATCATTTATCTTTTTTTAATTTATGATTGGAATTTAATATTATTTCAATCTTAGTATTCTTAATTCTCTTTTATTATATAAAATATGATTGGAATTTAATATTATTTCAATCATTTTTTTATATTATATAAAGGGCAAAGTCTAATGCAAAGATATAATATGAAGTGGCGCAAATCCAACTTTGAGAATTGCAAGTGGAAGGGACACATAGCCATCTCATCTCAGATAGATCATTATTCACAAAGGAGGAAATTGGAAAAAGCACTGATTGAATGTAAAGGCAGATGTAAGCATTCTTTTGAAAGAGCATATCCAAATATCATACAAACCTCAAAACTATAAGAAGATATCTAAAAATGCAAGAAGAAATTTGTGTTTTCTTGACCCACACTGGGATATAGACAAGATATCTGTCAATAGTTCATCCCATGGATCCCCAAACCCACTGCAAAGATGGACTCTATTGATCTCCTTTGCATTAAAGGTGGATCCATTCCACCTGATGTTTCTTTAAATGTCGTAATCCCTTCTCCCTTGCGAGGTTGACATGCAATAGGGACCAGTTCTGCAGTCTTGGATGGCTTCAAGTACCTTCATCCATCAAGTTTACCACTTTAATACAGCTCCCATGAAATGATTTGAAAATTAAATAATTTTTTAACAAACTTGTGATTTCCAATCTTGGATTTCCAAAACAAAATCTTGGTTTTTCATCAACGAATTTTCAGTAGCTGATAATATGGAACAGTTACTAGGTTTCGAGGCACACTAGTTACATTATGTAACATTTGCACAAATATTTTCTCACTATCAGAGGTCACATTACACTGTATTCCAATTTGGCGAACAATTCTGACCCTCGGTTTGCATTATTGGAAGGGGGTTTGTTAGTACTATACAGTGCCTAAAAGCTGTGAAAAGTCGTTTGGATTATTAGGAGCGTTACTAGGATTATGCAGTGCCTAAAAGCTATGAAAAGTGACTTTAAAAGTGAAAGCAGAGATTTGAATTTTCTTGCCCTGCACTGCGGCTATCTCCCTGAAGTTTCTGACATGACCCTCCGCACGAACGGGCTCTCTCTTGCTCTGTAACAGTGAAGGTGGGATCCATCCCATCTGGTAGTTCTTTGAAAGATCACAGTACCCTCCCTCCCTTGAAGGTTGCACGAACGGGCTCTCTCTTGCTCCGCAACAGTGAGGGTGGGAATCGTGATCCATCCCATCTGGTAGTTCTTTGAAAGATCACAGTACCCTCCTCCCTTGAAGGCTTCTCCCCCCAAATCCTTTCGGGGGCCAGAAATGTGTAGCATTGAAGCCTCAGGTTGCCCTTCGCCCTCACACGTACTTGCCTACCCGGTTTCTTTATGGAAAAGTAACGAAGGCCACAAAAAAATCTTTACTACCAAGCAATGTGATCTCTCAGGTGTCCAGCTCATAAAAGCCCTTTGTACACGAAGGGATTATATCATTCATTATTTCAGCCTTGTGCAAAGAACTTTTTTTTATAATTGATTCTCGCTAAACTGTTATTAGATAAAATGAGATTGGAAAAGGTCCTTGGCTTCTAGCACAGAACAAGTCTTTTTTTTCAAAAAGAAAAACACAGAATTGCTTTCATTATGAAAATGAGAGTTTACATTTGTACAAAGAGCTTCTTCACGGAAACACAACCAAAATTGGAACCCCAGTATCATCCTTCTACATCTCTATTATATTGAGCGTTCCCTATCCACCATATCCGGATAACATCATGGCCAACAAAAACACATACAAAAATCATATGAAAAAGAGAATCGCATACATAATAAGCATAAAAAACATGAAATCTGGTGAAACGCTTCAGATTCTGATAATCTGGTGAAACGTGTCATTCTCAAAAACTGAGTATCTGATCAAACCCAGCAACTGGCTACAACCATCTTTTGACAGTTGATCTGCCAATGATTTTGCCCCCTGAAGATGTGCGAAATAGATAATCTATTGAAGTACATGATCAATGACCTAGTACCTTCCATCCAGTTCCCCAGTGCTGGAGCTTTTAAACCATGTCTCTAGTTTTTTTTTCAATGAAAGAAATTACACCTGGAGCAGCTTTCAGGTGTGCATAGTTGTTCTGTATAAGATTGGACCACAAGACCAGTAAGAACCAAAGCATGTCTCTAGTTTACCCACTCAATAATCACTTTTGAATCACCATAAACATCAATTTCCTATATTTCCATCCCACCTAGCACAAAAGAGAACACCCCACAGAGCAAGGAGCTCAGCTCTCGTGTTGGATCCCTCTGAACCATCTGAAAGAAAAGTAGTTTCCAAGCCTCGAAACAATGACCATACCGCTTCCATAGTGCTCGAAAACCGATGCCACATTGAAGAAGTCAACAGGTAAGCTGAACCAGATATCCTTTAGACAGGAGTTTCTATTTGGCATCTTCATCAAAGAAGTCAACAGCGAAGCTGAACCAGATATACCAGATATTCTTTAGACAAATGTTTCTCTTTGGCATCTTCTCCTTAATAGGACCTCTCTCTTTAAAGAATGCCACAGCTTTAATGCAGGTGCCTCTCACATCTGGAATAGTATGGTCAAATATAGCTGCATTTCTCGCTCTCCATATGCCCCATATGACACAGAACGGCAGTGCTTTGTATGACTATCCCTGAAACCAAAGTGTAAGGCAGGCATCAATAGAGAACCCATCCCATGATATGCTAGTGTTAAGCATATGGCCTACCCCATCCATATCGCAGCCGCAAAGGGGCACCTTAGAAGAATGTGAGAGACATCTTCTGAATCCATACGACAGTTCGCACCTGCCAGGCCCCCGAAAACCTATTTTCAGAAGGTTTTCCCAGGTCAAAATCTGAGGCCCCTGAAAGCCTCTTTTGTAAAGGTTTTCTCATGCCAGAATCTTATTGTGGACATGTCAGAATACCATGTATAGAACAAATCTATACATGCTTGTGCACAGATCTTTCATGTCAGAATCCCATGCATAGAACAAAGGCTATTTTCAGAAGGTTTTCCCAGGTCAGAATCTGAGGCCCCTGAAAGCCTCTTTTGTAAAGGTTTACCCATGTCAGAATCTTATTGTGTCCATGTCAGAATCACATGTATAGAACAAGTCTATACATGCTTGTGCACAGATCTTTCATGTCAGAATCCCATGAACAAGTCTATACATGCTTGTGCACAGATCTTTCAATCCCTCTCTCCGGAGGTTTTACTATCCTTTATTCCAGGTTGGGTTAGGCTTCCAAACCTCCAGCTATAATGCTATAACTTTTGTTAAGGATTCTGAGTTTTATGGCATATGCAATGCCTAAACCTACTAAAAGCTGCATTCAAAAACAACAAAGGGAATTGGATTTTCTTGGCCCGCATTTTTTTTTATGAAAACTCCCAGTACCGTCCTACCTTGAAGCCTGCTTCCCCAAATAAGCTGCATTCAAAAACAACAAAGGGAATTGGATTTTCTTGGCCCGCATTTTTTTTTATGAAAACTCCCAGTACCGTCCTACCTTGAAGCCTGCTTCCCCAAATCCTGGTTAGGCTTCCAAACCTCCAGCTATAATTTTTGTTAAGGATTCCGAGTTTTATGGCATATGCAATGCCTAAACCTACTAAAAGCTGCATTCAAAAACAACGAAGGGAATTGGATTTTCTTGGCCCGCATTTTTTTATGAAGACTCCCAGTACCGTTCTGCCTTGAAGCCTGCTTCCTCAAACCCTTCCAGGAGCCAGAAATGTGTAGCACTTAGGCCTCAGCTTGGCCTCTGCCCTCACAAGCACTTGCCTACCGGTTTCTTTATGGACGGGTAAGATGGGCCACAAAAAAGCTTTACTACCCAGCCATGTGATCTGCTCTGAGGCTTCCAACTCATGACCCTTCGTACACGAAGGGATTATATTATTCATTGTTTCAGCCTTGTGCAAAGGACCTTTTTTTATAACTGATTCTCACTATCTTAGAGTAAAGGTAATTGGAAAAGGTCCTTCGCTTCTAGCACAGAACAAGTCAATACATGCTTGTGCACAGATCTTTCAATCCCTCCCTCCGGAGATTCTACTATCCTCCATTACATGTTGGATTAGGATTCCAAACCTCCAGCTATAATTTTATGGCATATGCCATGCCTAAAGCTACTAAAAGTTGCTGCTTTAAAAAATGACACAATGAATTGGGTTTTCTTGGCTTACATTTTTTTACGAAGGCTCCAAGTGTTTTGTTTTGTTACACCTATAAGATATTAAATGCTACAGTAAAAATAAGGGCAGTGAGTGTTTTGTTTTGTTACGCCTATAAGATATAAAATGCCTATTAGATATTAAATGCTACAGTAAAAATAAAGGCAGTGAATCGAGTTTTCTTGACCTACACTGATATATCTACCCAGAGTTCCTTACATGGTTGTGTTTTGTTTTGTTACGCCTATAAGATATAAAATGCCTATTAGATATTAAATGCTACAGTAAAAATAAGGCAGTGAATCGAGTTTTCTTGACCTACACTGATATATCTACCCAGAGTTCCTTACATGGTTGCCTAGATAACATAAGGTAAGATAATTATATTTGCGTCCAACTAATGACCACAAGACAAAAGGACTATTGAATATAATGGTGTCTATACAAAGCGGGAGAACCAAACGGTCTCTTATAAAAAATACAATGCATAAAGTTAATCAACATCTGGCCCTAGCAGAGAAGATTCGGGAGCTAATAGGCCTCATGATCATACCCATCTCTCCTAACATCCAGGGCTGAATGAACAACACTGAAGAAACTCAACAGAGTTTGTTGACCCAATAAAGAGATGGTGGCAAAGTGCAGACTGTCGACTAAATTGCTTCCTAGGGGGTTTGCACGCTGCTGAATGCTGTAGGACCTAGTCTGTCTCCCAAGAACAGAGATCTGGAACAGATCTGAGACGGATCTATTGCTGAGATCTCGTTTGGCAAGGTGAGGTCCCACGGATCCTCACTGATTTGGAGTCTAGATACATGTTGGTATCAATCGATCTCTTAGTGCCCCTGTCTATGCCCATATCTTAAGGTAGTACCCTGAAAAATGTCGTGATCCTCTGTGTAGGGTCTGAACTAGCAATGGAACCTTCCTCTGATCTCATAGCTGAAAAATGTCGTGATTCTCTGTGTGGAGTCTGAACAAGCAATGAAACCTTCCTCTGATCCTGTAGTAGACAAGGCATCCAAGAATGAAGTGCAACTCAGTCTCCACTTCATGTAAATGACATACCTGGCAAAGTATGTCTAGTCTTTACCCAAAGTCTATGAGAACCTACTCTGAACTTGCTTATAATAATGCAAAGAACATGCATCCAGTGGTGAAACGGTGTTCCGTGGATCCTCAGTGATCTAGAGTCTGGATCCGTGCTAGTATCATTGTTTTAAAACTGACTCTGGTTCAGAAACGACGATCTGCTCCACTCCACCAATTTGATAGTTGTAAAAAATACACTGAATATTTATTTTTTATAAATAAACATAATTTTAAAGATTTTCATTCATGTTTCCAAACACAAAGCTTTAGAATAAAAAGAGAAGACAACCTATGATAAAGTAGGCTCATGAGTATGTTCATTATATCAAAATGACACCTAGTGCATTGTCCAATACAAAGTTCATACTTAGCCACCAATGTCAAGATTCTTTTCTGTGTCAGCCTAAGGACAATCACTAGACTACAACAACAATAATACCTATTCTCTGCCCCTAATGAAGTCTCAAAACCCTTGACTTAATTCTGGTCAAACTCCAAAAGAATGAAAGGTTAAATATATACTTAGAATACCCGCCTTTTTAAAAACATTGTATGGCTCAATGGATTGCTTTAGTTTTCTAAAGCATGCCACTAAGATAACCATACCTCAGCCTTGTAATTTTCAAAACTCTCACAATGATAGATTACTTTAGGGCTATAAATATGCAATAAACAATAACTCAACCATTGACATCTAGAAGACAAAACAACTTTTTGACAAATGTGCTTCAGGATTTTTGTCAAAGAGTCGAATCGGTCGAATTGTTACTGAGCCGGCCAAGTCATTACCGAGTCACTGAGTTGAGTTGTTACCAAATCGACCAAGTCAATCACTGGCTCAATAACATCTTGTCCAGCCATTTTTTTTCATCCACTGAGACGACCCAACCAAGCATTAGCTCGATCTGAGTCGACTCAACAATTTTTTAAAACAATGGCTGGTATCAATCGAAATCTTGGTGCCCCTTTCTGAAGGTAATACATTGAAAAATGTCATGATCCTCTGTGGGGTTTGAACTAGCAATGAAACCTTCCTCTCATCTCATAGATGAAAAATGTTGTGATCCTTTGTGTGGGGTCTAAACAAGCAATCAAACCTTCCTCTAATCCCATAGTAGATAGGGCATCCAAGAATGAAGTGCACCTCGGTCTCCACTTCATGTAAATGAAGTACCTAGCAGAGTCTGTCTAGTACTCTGCCAAGTCTATCCAGCAGGTGGTCCACCTCTACCCAAAGTCTATGAGAACCTACTCTGAACTGGCTTAAAGGAATGCGAAGAACAAAGAACATGCATCCAGTGGTGCATTCAGGTGCATTCATCCAGTTGTAAATGTACATTAGGGTTGAACAATGAGTCTATCTCTAAAAATCTTGTAATCCCCTGTGTGGGGTTGAACAAGCAATGAAACCTTCCTATAATCTAGTAGTGGACAGGTCATCCAAGAATGAAGTGCACCTAAGTCTCCACTTCATGTAAATGACATATTTGGCAAAGTCTGCCTAGAGTCTATCTGTCTAGTCTGTCCACTTGGTGGTCCATCTCTACCCAAAATCTATGAGAACCTACTTTGAACTGGCTTAGAGGAATGCAAAGAACATGCATCCAATGGTGCATGCATCCAAGGTGAAACGTATATTGGGGCCAAACAATGAGGCTATCTCTCAACTCCAAGAAGTGCTCAGCATAGAAGGTCATCTTTGAGACAAACATAGCGTGTAAATATCCTCCATGATGATCTTGTTTAAGACCGGCTTTCTTGCCTCATTAAATTCATTAAATTGAAATTGGTAGCACCCATCCTGCCTGGTAATTTTTGAAGATCAAGTCACCTCCACCCTTCACAGAAAAGATATTCCTTTAAAATATGCATATATCCACCCTTGCTTCCACCCTTGCGAATAAGCAGGGGTGCACAGCTCTTTAGATTTCGGCTTCCCCTCTCTCCTTCATTAGACAATATTGCTCACAATCTAAGATCCACCAGTGCACGCTGCTTGGGTGTCTCTTTTGAGAAAAATACTACACATCTCCTATCTAACGTAACCCTCTAATAGTTAAAATCATACTAGAGTTGCACTGCACTGACTTGCATATTCAAATAGAAACTTAACCTTAGCTTTAGAATAAGCAAGGTTATTCATGAAAAAAATTGCAGTAATTTGTCTATCACTTTTCAGAGGTCATATTATCCTATATTATCCAATTTGGTTAGAGCCATCCACGGAACTAAGATGAGGATTCCTTTCAAAAAAAAATGGTGGGCGTCTCAAAAAGTCTCATTCCACCCATGGTGTAATCTGTTTGCAGCTATTTTCCCACTTTTGCAAACAGTTTTTCCACTCCTGCAAAATCCTCTATGAAGATAGACTTGTTCCAAAGTATTCGAAAGAATTGGCATGGAGATAGATTTCGACAGATGCTCTTCTAGAGGAAATCGTTTTACAAGTAGTATGTGGTGAGATGGTAGACTATGAACAAGTTTCTTTCCGTACACATCCTTAGCCAGACCTTGTCCAGTACAGACTTTTGAAGCTGATGCTATTAAGGCAGAGATCAATGACAATAAAAGCAGAACAGTTGAACAGGTAAAAATTGCTACAGTTGGCTTACCCTCCAATAAATAAAAAAGAAACTCCCATACAAAGCTAATCCAAGGCAGTTTCATCATCTATTGATCATTCAGCTCGCTCAGATAATAGATCAACGTATATAGATGTTGAAAATACAAAGAAATCTAAGGTGACTGCAGAAATTTAAAAAATCAAATCATATTAAGTTAGATAATGGTTTCAATGGTAACATATTACTGTAAAAAAATTCTACCCATACGGCATAGTTTAGCAAAAGTAAGAAACCATCTGTGATTGCTTTCAAAACTCAGTATACTTTATTCAGGATGCCTGCAAGAACTAGACGCTCACAGTTGTCCAAGTTTTGTAATTCTTCGGCATTTAAAGGCATTTTCGGTTCAAAAATTGAAGGCAGGGATTTTGGTACACAGTAATTCTGGCTAAAATTGCATAAGACTAGCCTACATGGAGACGGCCGAAGGCTCGCATGGACACTACAAAGGGTATTGTCCTTCATGATCATATCCCTTTTATATATCCAAGAATTTAAGTTCCAAACTAACATGCGTGTTTGACTTGAGTGAAATGGCTAAGGGGCAAACGCGACGGGTCAATAAAGGGCAAACGCGACGGGTCAATAAAACCATACCGCCTCACCAATAGTTTCAAAGTTGCTAAAAAATGAGCATTTAAGTTACACTATATGATCACCCATGCATAACTCTGACACTGAGAGCACAACACTGGCTATCAAACCACAAACTCTGAAAACTTAAAAAGCAGCACATAGCCCTGACGATGGAATTCTAAACCCTTTAAAAAACAGCAAATCACCCTAACAATCAAACTCTAAATATGAGTCATAAAATATGCAATATATTTAGAAAACAAAACAGCCATATAATCCTACGATAAAAACCCTATACGACATCTACACCTCATAATTAAACCCTACCTATTACAACCTAAATATATCCCTGCTTCAAGACCGGGAAAGACCATGCGCTAGCCTAACATAAAAATCAATGTAATACCCATATTATAAGAATGGTAGAACTGTTAACCGCCATGCTTTTCACCCTTTCAACAGAAAAATGAAGGAAGCCATAAGCAGGGCCGCGTATAAGTTCGATATTGCTTACGATTATGTTGAGAACTAAGAACAATAATTTCTTAGCACTCGACCGTCGATAAGCTTAGCCTGACAGCATAAGAGGAAGGACAAAACTGAATACATGAATAATCAAAAAACTAAAACATAAACATGAATGCGTAAAAATTAAGAAGGATCAGACTGACGTGCAGGTATCATCAGGCAAATATACGAAGATAATTGCATCTGAAATGCGATGATTTATCGTCATATCCCTCCATACACATTTTATTTATCGACCCCAGAATATCAAAATAATAAAAACATAGAGGGAGGTCAGGTCACTGCAACAAAAACTTGAGATGCCTCTTAAAAAAGGGCGAAGATAGGGTTTCCGCATCTAGGTTTTCAAAAGCCCGGTAATAAACGAAGCGTTAGGGTTTCTGCAACGAGGGTTTACGTGACTATCAACGAATTTTTATAATAACATTGCATCTTTCAGGCTCATCCGCAGATCACTTAGCACGGCGAAGTTAAAAACAAATAAATTAATTAATTAAAAAAAGGGGTTATTTGAGGTTGTTAAATTTAATTATTCTTTTAATATATATATTTTGAAGTTGTTAAATTTAATTATTTTATTTTAGATAGATTTTTATTTTTTTGGTTCATGAGTTTATATTTTAATAAATTTGATTCGTAGATCAATCATAATTCTAAATTTATCAAGTGTTTGAAGGAATTAAATTTCTTTTCAATTTAAATGAGGTTTGTATTTCAAGAGATTTGATCTCTCTAGGTTTGCATCTCTAGAGATTTGATTCCTGTGGGGGCTAGTTGATAAGTTAAGATGGATCTAGGTTGGTTTCTTTATTTTATGTAATTTGAGTGAGTCAAAATGTTTTACTGATAATTATAATTATTAATTTTTTATTTTAATTTTTTTATGTAATTTGATTGAATCAAAATGTTTTATTGATAATTATAATTATTAATTATTTTTTATTTTTTATGTAATTTGATTGAGTCAAATATTTTATTGATGATGATGGTGATTAATGTCCATTAAGACTAATCACCTTAAGAAAGAAATTAATTTAAACTCTATAAAAAATCATTTCTATGACGGAAAAGAAGGGAGAGAAGCATTCAAAGATCATTGTAGTTTTGTTGACTTAACAAGTCAATAAGGTTGGTATTGTGACAAAGGTTGTGGAAATGAGATGTGAGTAAGAGTCGTGCATTCCAAGAAAAAGTGTTTTATGCCTTCAACTCTCTTAGTATCACAAAGGTGACACTCTTTCGTTCCAAGGTGTTTTGGGAATATAGCAAAGTCGAGTTTCACTTCGAAGCTCATGAGAATTAGTTCTTATCTTCACAACGTTCATTTTCTTCTTAACATTGGTCAAGACAGAGAGATAATTCGCAAGATTGAGGTTGATCACATCCTTATAATACCTTAGCTTCATTTTTCCTTCTAACTTTGTATAATCCCACAACTTATCTTTAAATTTGGAAGTAATAGTACTTTTAATATTATCCTTATTCTCCAAGATGATCTCCTCCTTTTCTCCTAATTGTTAAGCCAAGACTACATATCATTATGCCACCCTCGCTTGAGCCAAAGATGGGGGTTTTGGCTAGAGTTAGAAGCAATTTTGGGCAACCTCTTGGCTTTTGCATTGTAAATCTTCTTCCTATACATCAAATACCTAAACATATTCATGCGTTCAATGGGGAAAGACTTGCTTTGATCAAGAGGATAAGGTAGGGAGTATTTCCTTTAATATTGAGGTTAAAGGCTATAAATTGCTTTTGGACCAGCTTGATCCTACTCCATTATTCTATAGATATACTACAACCCCAAATGTCACACCCATATAATATAACAGGGGTGATGAGAGTCTCAAAGAGGAATTCTTTATCACTCCATGCCCAAAGATCAATCGACTTACAATTGTTTTTCAAACTCATAATAAGCTTTCCAGCCTCCTATTATCATCTTCTCAATGTTATAATTCCAGTTAAGCTGTTGATGAATGTCAATACCTAAATATTTGTAGGAAGAAACCTTTAAGTAACTATTATCATAAACAAAATTATCATAATTGATTTTTTTGGATTTGATTATCATGACTTTAGTCTTGTCACTATTAACAGTCATACCCATCTTCACGCAGTAATCGTGGAGAATTCTAAGTTGCTTGTTGAGATCATCATGGATTTTGGGTAAAAGAACAATATCATTGTAATATTCCTAATTAGCTATGGCTAATTGGAATATGCGATTTTGTTCGATTTTTACCTTCTGTAGTTATTTGTAAATAAAAAGTGAGGAAGGGGGAACATAACTCACTTTAGAATAAAAAGTCATTTCCTAGGTAGCACAACATTGTGACTTAAGGGGGAACCAAGGGGGCCAAAGGGGGACGCAGAAATGGGGCCCACGTAGACACATGGAGGGACTACGCAAGAGGGAATGAACACATGGCAAGAAGGGGATCACGCAGGAGAAAGTGAGCCTAGGGATTGTGAGAGGCAAAGGCTATAAAATAGAGAGGAACCCCCTCATTTGGGATCATTCTGGTTATGAGCATTTGTGATAGTCATTTCAACTTAGAGCACGCTAGTTGTTTAGCTAGTCTGCAGCACTGTTTAGTGCATTGAATGTCTCCGTTCGGAGATCTCACCCTTAGCCCCGGGGGACTTCGAGTGCCTGCTCGGGCAAAGTATTTTCATTGGCATTACAGCAGTAGATTCATCAGCATTTCAGCAGCAGTTCCATTAGCATTTCAGCAGTAGTTCCATCAGCGTTTCAACAACAGTTTCATCAGCGTCTTTAAGGAACTGCGTAGAACCCTAAGGGGGTGATTTTCAGGGGTCGGCCATTTCAGAAAATCTTTCTGGGTTTTTCTGGGTTTTTTTAGTAGAGTCTGATTCCAGAGTTTTAGCCTTTTCTGAGGAGGGGAGCAACCCCAAATCCTCATTCGATTTCTAGCAGTAATAGTAGCACGACAGTTTCCCAGCAGCTGGGACGCAGATCAATGTGAGGCCATTCCAGGAAATCTTTCTGGGTTTTTCTGGATTTCTTGAGTAGAGCCCAAATCCAGAGTTTTAGCTTTCTCTAAGGAGGGGAGCAACCCCAAATCATCATTTGTTTCCTAGCAGCATCCACGCAGAGAGGCCATTCTTGTCATTCTGAGAATATTTCTTCACTTGCCTTATGCAAGTCAAGGTGCCATCTATCTGTTCGCCTCTTGTACTCATTTATTGCTCAGTATAATAAAATGGCTTAGCATTTCTCACTGCACTTCTTGTGTATCTGCTTATATTTCCAGTTTACATCATTATATGTTGTTCCACTGTTATTTTTATCACTTCTGGGTTATTATATCATTTGCACATATTTGGTTGGAGTTTTTGCTAGGGTTTGAGGAATATTCTGGGTTAGGAATATTACAGTGGTATCAGAGCATAGATCTGGCTCAGCCTGTGGAGCTAGCAATCTATGACACCGGGGGAAAAACCCTATATCTGTTACAAAAGTCAAAGATATAAAGGCACTGGGCATAGGTTAGAGAACACTTACGGAGAGGGAGACTGTGTTCCAGTGATGGACACAGAACAAGAGAAGCCTGTGGTGGACACGAAGCAGGAGGATCCGATGGCAGATGATGACGGGAAGAGATTTGCGGATATGCTCCTCAAATCAGTGCAAGATCTGTCGAGGCAGATTGAGGTGATGGGGCAGAGATTCGACAGTAGAGGCTAGACAGTGGGAGAGCCCATGAGTTTTTCATATCAGTGAGGGATCAGGTGCATCCCATCACTTGTTATTGCAGCGTGATACTGTGCAGTAGGGGGCCTCACATGCCCCTACACGCTCTACCATGCCCACCTTCTTAGGAGCAGACACGAGGGCCGCAACCCAGCAGGAGGCAGAACCCGGGCATATGGGCGATAATTTTTCAGAGTACCAGGCCTATGGGCAGGAGTTCAGGGAAGCCCTCTCATTCAGAGATTTTGTTCAGCTCCAACTGGATATCAGACCCCACGATCATCACAAAGGGTACTGGCATTACCATGATGGTGACACCCACCGTGCAACGAGCAGATTCCACTTGCCTATGTTTGATGGCTCATCAAACAGTTTGGCAAAGTCTTGGGTGGAGAAGCTGGACATTTATTTCCAGCTTAACCAGATGTCTGAGGCAGAGGCCATCAAGATGGCAACATTGCATTTGCATGGCGAGGCCCAGGATTAGTGGTTTCATGGGATGGTTACATTGGGGCACTCCACAGTGACGTCATATGCCGAGTTTACCAGGAGACTGATGGAGCGATTTGATCGGAGGGATCCAGAGCAGCATTTTGTTGAGATGACGAGGCTCAAACAAACAGGGAGCCCAGAGACCTGCATTGCAGATTTCTTGAGGGTCTCCATGATGGTGCCAGACCTCTCCATGACACAAAGGGTCTATATGTATGTTGAGGGGTTAGCAGAGCCACTTCGGGGTCTAGTCCGATCCACTAGACCAGCTACGCTCCAGGACGCTATCAGCAGGACCCGGGACTTACAGGATGTCTTACCTAGGACCCGAACACCTTACCCCCAGAGACAGACTTTCCAGTCTAAGGGGAAGGATGTGAGGATTCCACCTCCAAAGGGGAATCCAGGATGAGTACAGCTTGACGATGATGCCAGGAGGGAGCTGAAGAAGAAGCGGTTGTGCTTCACTTGTCAGGAGCCATGGGCACCAGGACATAGATGTGCTGCTGGTAAAGCACATTTTATTGAGGTCTTCTCCGAGAGCAGTGGAGAAGAGGATGACGAGGAGGATGTGGAGGCAGGAGATAGCCATGCCATACAGGGACCTTTGCCACCTCCACCACCACCAGCAGGTGGTGCATCTTTTTCACCCACAAGAGGGGCCCTTGCAGCGTTGCGGGGAGTTCCCAAGTATCTGATGCTATGCGTACGTGGCCAGCGCGTATCAGTTTTGGTTGATAGTGGGGTAACCCACAACTTCATCGATGCCCAGATGGTTGAGCGGAGAGGTATACAGACAGAGAGCTTCGATGGGTTTTCAGTCTTGGTCCCAGGAGATCAGACCATGCCGTGTGCTCATTATGTTCCAGAGCTTTCAGTGATGATGGGCACCTACACATTGACTGACCACTTTTTCATGGTCGATATTCCGGACACCAACATGATACTAGGTGTTCAGTGGCTTATCACTCTAGGGAAGGCCATGACAGATTGGAAGACCCTGGAGATGGAGTGGGATGATGAGAGACAGGAAGGCATGAGAAGATACGGGGACAGCACCCATATTTGCCTCAGACTGTCTCGGCTCATTGGATGGAGGCAGTCTTCCGAAAGGGAGACATAGAGTGGCCAGTGGAGCTGCGTGCATCAGAGGCAGGAACTACAGGGCAAACGGTACACCTAGAGACACAGTCTATCCTTGATCGATATGCCATAGTGTTTGGGGAGATTCCACTAGGACATACACCAGATTGGGGGTTTGAGCACACCATCGAGCTTGAGCAGGGCATACAGGCCGTGATTACCACCCCCTATAGGCACCCCAAGCCCTATCGGGATGAGATTAAGCAGGCTATCCAGGAGTTGCTTGCATTGCCAGATTTCACGTATCCATTTGTTTTGGAGTGTGATGCGTCGGGAGAGGGGATTGGCGCAGTATTGATGCAGGGAGGTCACCCTATAGATTTGAGAGCCGGAAGCTCATTCCGCACGAGAGATTGTATTCCATATACGACAAGGAGATGTTGGCCATCATGCATGCATTGGCTAAGTACCAGCAGTATTTGGTAGGCAACAGGTACAAAGTGGTCAATGAGATCATCTACTATAGGGACTGGATCTTCTTGACTGAGGGGTCTCAGCTCAAGAAGAAAATACTCCAAGCATCACATGATTCCCCATTGGCAGGACATCAAGGTTTTACCAAAACCTACAGGGCCATTAGGGAGAGGTTCTCATGGAAGGGCCTCAAGGAGGACGTACTCTAACACATCCGGGAGTGCGATGTTTGCCAGAGGAACAAGGGAGAGATGAGCCATCCTGGCAGGATTATTGCATCCTCTTCCCATTCCGGAGGGGAAATGGGAGAGTATTTTGATGGATTTCATCACAGGGTTGCCCATGGTACAGGGCAAGGATTGTATCTTTGTCGTCGTTGATCGACTGACGAAGTACACACATTTATTTGCCATATTCGCACATTATACAGCAGCACAGGTGGGCAAGTTGTTCTTCAGAGAGATCTTCAAGCTACATGGTCTTCCTAAGACCATCGTCAATAATAGGGACAGCCATTTCATGGGCGGGTTTTGGCAGGAGCTTTTCCGATTGGTGGGGACGGAGTTGACACCGAGTACCAGCTATCACCCACAGACAGACAGACAGACAGAGATAGTTAACAAGTGGCTGGAGGGCTACTTGCGTAACTATGTCAGTGGGCAGCAGCGAGCATGGTTGAAGTGACTACATCTGGGGGAGTACTGCTACAATACTTCGCATCACATGTCCATTGGTATGTCACCATTCTAAGCCTTATATGGGTATCATCCTTTATCTTTTGTCAATGTGATGTTTGGTGATAGCAGGGCTCCTAGAGCCAAGATTTGGATCCAAGAGAGTCAGGATATCCTCCGAGCTCTCAAGGATAACATGGCTACAGTGCAAAACCAGCAGAAGCGGTATGCCGACAAGGGTCGGGTGGAGAGGCAGTTCGAGGTAGGGGACATGGTCTACCTACGATTACAACCATACTGACAGTCATCATTGAAGAAAAAGGGGGCTGAGAAGCTCAAGCCCCTCTTTTATGGGCCATACAGGGTGATACACACGATTGGACAGGTTGCATATGAGTTGGAGCTACCCCAAGGCAGCAAGATTCATAATATTTTTCATGTATCATGCCTGAAGAAGGCATTGGGGCAGCAGGTGACCGTGACGGATGAGCTACCACCCATGGATGATGAGGGGCATTTGGTATTGCAGTCGGAGGCTATCATTGACTCTAGGGAGAGACGGTTGCGAAGTAGGACGATCTGGGAATTCTTGGTGAGGTGGAAGAATTTGCCGGATGAGGATGCCACTTGGGAGAGTGAGGAGATCTTACAACATCCATCACTTCAGTTGCTTGAGGACAAGCAACATTTTGCCGGGGGAGACTATAATATTCCTAATTAGTTATGGCTAATTGAAATATTCGATTTTGTTCAATTTTTGTCTTCTATAGTTATTTGTAAATAAAAAGTGCGGAAGGGGAACATAACTCACTTTAGAATAAAAAGTCACTTCCTAGGTAGCACAACATTGTGACTTAAGGGGGAACCAAGGGGGCCAAAGGGCGACGCATAAATGGGGCCCACGCAAACACATGGAGGGACTGTGCAGGAGGGAAGGAGCACATGGTAAGAAGGGAATCACGCAGGAGAAAGTGAGCCTAGGGATTGTGAGAGGCAGAGGCTATAAAATAGAGAGGAACCCCCTCATTTGGGATCATTCTGGTTATGAGCATTTGTGACAGTCATTTTGTTAAAATTGGCAACCAGGGCAAAACTTCATGTGGGTCATCTTATTCATGGCTAATAATATTTTTATTAGATTCCTCTCGTCGAGAGGTGTAGGATTGATATAAAGATCATCCAATTCCGATAAGTATTCATGGAGATATGAATTTATTTTGATTATGGAATTATTATCAAGTCGACCTACAACTCATGTAGGCTCAGAAGCCCAACAGTCGCATCTATTCACCCACCAACGTTGTATATAAATACAAGAGGACTTTTCCTCATTTGGATTCACTCATCTCATCACATCTCTCTCTCTCTACTGCGCAGATATGAGTCTCTTCTCTACTGCGCTGAAATGGGTCTCTCTCTCTCACACATGTGAAGCCGGAAGCTGTTGAATTTGACGTTGCAACTGCAGAAGTAAAGATTGACTTGCGTGGCCTAGAATATCTCCTCTTTGGAATTGCGCTGTAGGTTCATCTGAACCTCCTCTGGAAGCCGAAACTTTTGGTGGTGGAATGAAGTCAATCCAACGAACGGTTTGCAAGATATCGATTGCCCTAGTTTGAAGCCGGAAACTGCTGAAACTGAAGCTGCAACTGCAGAAGTAAAGATTGACTTGCGTGGCCTAGAAGATCTCCTCATCTGAACTACGTTGTAGGTTCATCTGAACCTCCTCTGGAAGCCGAAACTTTTGGTGGTGGAATGAAGTCAATCCGACTGTCAGTTTGTGAGATATGGTCTGCCCTAGTTTGATAATGAAGTCGCTAATGTTGATGCTACTGATCTAGGGTTTGCTACTGCTGATATGAATCAGATTTATTGTACTATTTCTCTCTGTTGAATTATTGAAGATAAAAGAAGATTTGATCAAAGGGTTTCCCCACACATTGTGGGGTTTGTCCCTGGCTAGCCGCCACATCTTGTGTCTCTTGTCTTGGCTTGTTTTCTATCGATCGTTTAATGTTCTATCTGCACTTTACTTTATGTACATGTGATTGCTAATCGATGGAATATAATAAGAAAAAGAAGTAAACTGTTATAAGCATAGAACATACCATAACTTAACATGGTATTAGAGCTGAGGTGAAGACAAATCCCGAGCAAGAGCAAGAGCAATCATTGAAGAGAAGATTGGCAAGGCTATCCTAAAAGAACTATGGGGTCCTCAACACTCTTTCCTGTCGAAGACAAGCTCTGTGAGAAAGCTGACTATCACGGATGAAAGATGTCTATCGATCTAACCCTTGAAGATCAAGGAGTGCTGGACCATGTAAGAGGCAATATTGTTGAAGCCTTCATCAAATGCATCTGCTGCTGCCTGGAACAAATGAAAAAATGGAGAAGTCAAAACAAAGAAGATCATCCAGGACTCTATCGACAAGCGCTTGGTGGCCTACATCTCTGATCTAGACACCTCCAAGGAAATCTACGACAGACTGGTGAGTTTATTTAAAGTTAATGATGCAAATCAAGTTTTGTTTTTTAGAAATAAGCTGAGGGAAATCAAGAAGGTTAAAGATGAAAGTATGCAAGCATACTTCTTAAGAATCACCGAGATCAAGAACGATCTCCTATCTATTGGGGGAAACTATTACTGACAGAGAAATGGCACTCACAACTCTTGAAGGATTACCATCTGAATGGTATGTGTTCAAGACTACTCTTCTGAACTATAATGTAATTCCTGGTTTCGAGGAATTAATGGCTAGATGCATTCAAGAAGAAACAAGGGAAGAAGTGCAAGAAATGCCCATGCCTAAAGGTCCTCCTGCTGCCTTTTCTTCTCATGCAAAGAAAAGAAATAATTCCGGGACTAAATCAAAAGGAAAGGTTGGACCTAAGGCTAGAATAAAATGATGATGTTACATTTGCGATAAAGCAAGTCACTATGTATGAGATCATGAGCATCATGATGAATGAGATCATGGACATAAAGGGCAACATGAGATCATGGACATATAGGATAGCATGATGATGATGCACACTAGTTTTAGCAGCATTATGATGGATAAAATCATGGACATAATCATGATTAGAGAAGCATGGTACAGTATGCAGTGGTGCAACTCGAAATCCCTCTAATGGCAATCAAAGGAATGACAAATTCAACAAAGGTAAGAGGAGAGTTGGGAATCAAGGAAGAGGACAAGCATTCAAGAAGGCCATAAATTCCAGGATGTATTAAATGCACTTGACCTCAAAAAGAACCTAGTGTCCATCTCGGGAACGGAAGACAAAGTCTACAAGGTAACCTTCAGCGATGGCAAGGTACGTATATGGAAAAATAATGTTAAAGATGCCTTTACTCTTGGGTTTAGTGTTGATTCATTATATCAAGTCGATGGAAGTCTGTTAGGTGTCATGTCTTATGACACATCTCTTCAGTTCGAACTTTGGCATCGGAGGTTTGCACATTATAAAGCTATACTCGGTGTAAGACAAATGGTGATAGGGATGCCCGAATTCTGAATAGAGAATGAAGGTGTATGTCCAGGATGTGCTGAAGGAAAGCTCAAAAGGGGACCATTCCCCTCAAGCCAAAGCAAGAGCTCTGATATATTACAATTGGTTCACTCAGGCATACCTGAGGTTGGCATTAAGAGGGAGACTACTACACCACATACTCCTGAGCAGAATGGTGTGGTGGCAAGGAAGAACCGCACGATGATGGAAGCTGTCTGGGCCATGCTACATGATCAAAGACTTTTGATGTTTCTATGGGCTGAAACTACAATCATCGTCGTATATGTACAAAATTGATGCCCTCATCAAGCATTGGGTTCCAAGACTCTTGAAGAAAAATTCACTGGTAAGAAACCTGATGTTTCTCATTTTAAAATTTTTGGAAGCACTGTATACTTTCATGTGCCGAAAGAGAAAAGAAATAAATTGGGAGCATCTGGAAAGAAGGGAATTTTCGTGGGCTATGGTGAAAATACTAAAGGCTATAGAATCTATGTAGCCGGTCAAAGGGAAGTCATAATTAGTCATGATGTCACCTTTGACGAAGATATGGCTCTCAGCAAGGTGATCAATCTTCCAACTTTGAGGAGCTCTCAAGAAGCCGACACCAGGGAACCGAAAGAAAAGGATGATGAATCAATGCTTGATGTAGAAGAACCCATGGATCTGATTGATCCTCCTCCATATGAGCCTTCCTCTTCTAGGAAGAGGCCTTCATGGCTTAAGGGGTTACTTGATGATGCTGAAGGACATGCTGCACCCTGAGAAACCTTCCGTCAAAGTAAGAAACTTAATAGGTATCAAGGATACCTGACCATCATGAGCACGATCATACAAAATGAGCCTTCGTCATTCTCAGATGCCGTCAAGCATCAAGTATGGAAGGATGCTATGACCGAAGAATATGAGTCTATCATAAAGAATGATGTTTGAGAAGTAGTTCCCAGACCCCAGGACAAGACTGTTGTTACTTCCAAATGGCTTTACAAGATAAAGCATGCAGCAGATGGAAGCACAGAAAAGTATAAGGCTCGTTTTGTTGCTCGAGGTTTCTCCCAAAAGGAAGGTATAGACTATGATGAGATATTTGCACCTATTGCCAGATATACGACCATCCGCTCGATCATAGCCCTTGCCGCTTCACAAGGATGGAACCTACATCAAATGGATGTCAAGACTGCGTTCTTGCATGGCTCGATCAAAGAAGAGGTCTACGTGGAGCAACCCGAAGGATTTGAGATTTATGATCGAAACCCTCATGTATGCAGGTTGAAGAAAGCTCTCTATGGGCTGAAGCAAGCACCCCGAGCATGGTATGAGAGGATCGATAGCTACTTGATGAAGTTGGGATTCACTAGGAGTGAAGCCGATCCTAACCTTTACTTTAAGGTTGAAGATAACAAGCCTCTCATACTGGTGTTGTATGTGGATGACCTCTTTCTAACAGGTGCAGACCCTCTCATTCACAAATGTAAGAGGGAGCTGGCCTCTGAATTTGAAATGAAAGACCTAGGACTGATGCACTACTTCATAGGACTTGAAGTATGACAAAAGCCAAGGGAAATTTTCCTATCTCAAGGAAAATATGTGGTAAATATATTGGAAAGATTCGGTATGATGGACTGCAAGCCTGTGACTACCTCGAGGATCTTAACTTTTAGAAGTTATATGGTAGTGATGTCGGACCAAACTTGGGAAATGCCTATGAGTTTCAAAAACTCATTCGCATTGATGTTCTAGGTGAACCTCCGTCCGAACATATGTTTTGCAGTTAGCATTGTGAGCTCATATTTGGTTGAGTTCATTTTGGATTTCCTACTTCTATTGTAAGTGGTCGTGATTCTCGATTTGTTGGGAACTTTTGGTCAAGTTTATGGAACTTGATGGACACCAAGTTGAAGAAAAGTACAACCTTCCATCCGCAAACAGATGGTCAAACTGAAGTGGTTATCAGGACAGTTATTCATTTGCTAAGAATATATTGCAGCAAACATCCTAAGTTGTGGGATGAACAGTTGCATTATATTCAACATACTTACAATCGAGCTAAATACTCTTCTACTCTAACTTCACATTTTGAGGCATGTCTTGGTTATTTGCCTAAATCGCCTTTGGATTTCATCTTTGAGAAAGACGTAGTTGTAGATGGACATAATGACATAGACAGAGCAAATAAATTCATTGAACAATTTAGTTGATTCACCAAATAGCTCAAGAACAACTAGAAAACAGTCAAGACGAGTATAACACAACGCATGATAAGCATCGTGTGGATCATTAGTTTCAAGTAGGTGATGAAATTTGGCTATATTTAGCAAGGAAAGGCTTCAAGGTGAAGGTAAAAAACTGAAACCAATCCGTTATGGTCCATTTAAAATTTTGGAAAAGATTGGTAATAATGCTTTCAAGCTAGATTTGCTTTCATATATGCAAATTTATTCCATTGTTAATGTTGAAAATTTGAGATTGTATGAGCTTCCTTTGATTGAATATCAAGGAGAAAGTGTACAGATTCCATCAATTGAAAATTTTTCTCTAGAATTTTTTTATGTGCTTCAGCAAGACATTATACTTGACAGAAGGACAAGGACAACTAAAAGGGGAAGTATTGATTATCTTCGGGTGGGTCTCAAAGGTGCACATCCATCAAAGGCCAAATGGATTGAAGTGGGGAAGGTGAGGGAACAGTACCCTCATCTGTTCAATAACTAAATATAAATATTTTGGGGTCCAAAAGGCTTCCAATGGGGAGGAGTGATCAGGTGCTCAAAATTATGCTCAAAAATCAAACTATCACAATCTTGTCAAATTCAGCTTCAGATTGAAGAGCTCATCATTCTGAATCCAACGGTGTGAATGATACTCAAATCCAAGTTCGTATGCAGAAGTTAGAGCAAGTCAAAGTTTAAGTTTGACTTGTCTACATGGCAAGATTGGGATGATGTGGCAAGGTCTTCAGTGAATGAGGAGGTGCCAAGTGGCAGGCTTCCATTGGCCCCTACATTTCACAAATTGCAGTCGCAAGGCGGAAAGGCGTTACAAATTGACCCCGATAGGTTTAGGGTTGTGATGCGATAAGGCCATCGCATATCGCAATCGTAGATCGGCAAGGGGAGAACAAGTCAGAATCGGCCCCCGACAATTACCAGGTTGCGATGCGATAAATTACCCAGATGCGAGATTTTATATGTCACAGTTTAAGTTCTCATCAGGTCCGTCGATATCGCATTGCACAACATTCTGTCGTTAACATTGTGAAATGTGATAGTTCCCGGATGCGATGCCGCTATAGGTTGCGATTTAATATCTTGTCGGGTCCACCGATATCACATTGCAATGTTCCACCATGTTAACAAGACCTTCGATTGCTGAACTTCGTCAATTGCGATGAGCGATGGACCCCAAAGGCGAGATTTTATATGTTACAATTAAATATCCCTGACGGGTCTACGATATCGCAATCGCAATGTTTTGTTGTGTTAACAAGACCATCAGAGTCCGCAACACTTTCCTATTGCGATTTGTGATATGGATGACAAGATATAGCCCATCACGCGATGAATTTCTCACTCCGTTAGCATATTTTGGAGTGAAAATGGGGTTTTTGGTCAGTTTTGGTGCAACTTGTGGAACAAATAGTGGAAGAACTGGGAGAAGTCATAACTTCTTCAGTCTTATCCAAATGGGATGCAAAAAGAGGTTGGATAACCATTTTTGAGTATTTTGAACTCATTGAGATAGGTTTCAGAGGAATCTGAGCATTTTAAACACACTTTTGTTTAATTTGAGCATAATAGAGAGGGCCAAGCCATTGGAAGCTAGACCAAGGAGACGTAGCCCAAGAGGGGTGAACTCCTTTATTATGTTCTTGTTGTGTGTTGTATTTTGATGTTCTGTGTTGTTATTTTGCTGCTGTCTAGCATATATATTATGTTAAATAGTTTCTAACATTTACACACAAAACTCTCATGGGAATTAGTTAATTAAGCAAAAGTATTGAATCCTTAAGCAATTGATAAGAAAATGATAAACATCTTGGGTTTTATTCTGAATGGATAATTAGCACAGCATTACTAATCTACTCCATTTCAGATCACATAATTCCCTACTAGTTTTAAAGATGGTGGTAGGTGGCTCAATCAATTCTTCCTCCTGTTGTTCCATCTGCTGAGAATTGCCAAGATCTCCTACTCCTAAGGAAATATTGGTACTGGTCACTGTGCTTGATCCTAGTGTCTGTCCTCCTGCTTGTCCTCCTTGCTGCCCCTGTTATTGTTGGACTAATGGAACATCCGTTGACTGATCTTCTGTTGGCATCTCTCGATATTTCTTGAAAGCTCTATCCTCCATGAACTTTGCATCCTGTCTTACTACAATCTTCCTACTACTAGGAATGTAGATTTTGTACGCCTTTGAGGTCTCCCTATATCCTACGAGGTAACCGTTTTCCGCAATTTGATCTAATTTACTCTGCTTCTCATATGGAATGTGACAGTATGCCACACTTCCGAATATCCAGAGATGACTCACTTTCGTCTTTCTCCCTGAGAAAACCCCTTTATGTGTTTTCTTCCCCAATGCTATATGAGGAGTTCTATTATGAATATACATCGTTGTGTTGCATGCCTCTGCCCATAAGAAGCTAGGAATGTCCTTGTCATACTATTGAAGAAAGTGTAACTAGGCTCAATCTTCATAAATGTACTTTTGATATTTGTATTTATTCAAGAAAAGAAATATTATTTTTGTTATATTTATCAATGAGTTTCTTGCTCATTGAAATAGGTCTAGTATATGTTAAAGTGTTATAGGTGAGTAAAAGATTCAAAAGAAAATGTTGAAGACCTTAAGGGAATATTACACCATGTATATGTTTGTATAAGAGTCAAAGAATATCTCTCTAAGAAAAGTCAAAGTCCTATCCATGCAACGACATCATCAAAGAAGCAATTATGATGCAAAAGAAGTGAAGTTGGCCTACTGTCCTCAAGTCGGCCTAAAGGAGGGACAATCCTCCATATATAGAGGTTGTCCACTCCTCCAACGATAAGCCTATAATACCTCTGAAATCAGCAAGAAGGAAGACGAGTTAAGGGTCAAGGAAAAGCAAGTTTAAGGAGCCTCTAGTGCAGCGAAGAAGGAGAATTATAACCAAAGTTGAAGGGACTATTTTTAGGGTGAAAAATAACCACACATGCGAGAAAAGAAGGGCAGTTTGCAGTCATAACAATAGCAAGATCACAGGCATACATATTATATCATTTGGGCTAGTAAATTAGGTCTATAAGGCCTCCTACTCAAGCGAAGAAGAGGGTCTCTCAAACGGAGGAAGGAGTCAAAAGTATAAGGGAAACCTCCCACACGTGCAAGAAACTAGGGCTGTAGTGCTGTCACATCAAGTCTGCAACTACACATCAATAAGAAGCTTGGTTGGATAAAAGAAGGAAAGTATCTTCACAAGTGAAGGCTCTCACTAAGGATCAAAGATAAGTCTCTCTTCTAGAGCTCACATAGCAAGGTCTATCACCAGTTGCTGAAAGAAAGAGGAGGACGAAGCGTCGGTGAACGAAGTGTCGGAAGGAGGAGGATGAAGTGCCAGGAGACAAAGTGTAGGAAGAAAGAAGGACTTGACTTGTGCTCGGAGGATATTCTTATCAAGGGTCTAGGGTTTGACATTGATAAATAATAAGCTTCAATAAGAGAAATTTATGAAAGGGTTTTCCTCTCTAAGAGAGAGAGGTTTTTCCCTAGCAGAGAGCATGTTATGAAACCAACTCACAAGAAGATAGGAAAAGATAGATCAACGACTTAGAAATCAACCTCTTCGAGGGGGCAACCTCCTTTATAATACAAAAATGAACAATTCTTGGACGATACAAATGACAAAACCTCCTTTCCATATATAAGAGTCTAAGGGGTCACAATATAACCAAAGCCAACCTAACAATAATAATATAAGGGCACAAAAATAACAATAGTGGGCTTCTATGAGGCACAATATTAACAATATGGGGACAATAGGGGCACAACAATAACAATAAGGGATACAATGACAATAGTAATGGGGAAATCACTAGTATTATAGGGACCTAACATGCCCCTCTCCTTCAAAATAGTGTTGTCCTCAATGCTTGAGTAGTTATGGATGCTTTTGTATAAAATTATTATCCTCCCATGTGGAATTTTCAATGGGTAAGTTCTTCCATTTGATGAGATACTCTAAAATTGATCGATTTTGTAGTTATCGAGTTTTTGTTTCTTTGAATGCTTCAGGTCCCAATATGATTTTTCCTTCCTCATCAAGTTTTGGCAATATTGTTTGAGCTATAAGCTTGTCACCTATAACCTTCTTTAAGCATGAAACATGGAAAACTGGGTGCACTCGGGAAGCTGCATGAAGCTCCAATTTGTATTCCATAGTACCTATCTTTTGCAACACCTTGTGCAGACCATAACACTTTGGTGATAATTTATTACCCTTCTTAGCTTGCTTGAGGGACATTTGTTTATATGGTTGTTGCTATAGAAATACCCAATCACCTACATCAAAACTTCTTTTGCTGCGATGTTGATCTGCTTGTTGTTTTATTCTATTCTGTGCCAAGGTGAGGTTATCCTTTAAGAGTTGGAGAACTTGTTGTTGATGCTCGATGTGATCTTCCACTACTTGAACCTTAGAATTTTCTCTTAAATATGATGCGATGGATGGTGGATGATATCCATAAAGTGCCATAAATGGGGTCATTTTTGTTGCACTATGGAAGGAAGTGTTATACCACCATTCAGCCAAAGGCAACCATTTGACCCATTGTGTTCGTTTATCAGATACAAAGCAACGAAGATATCCTTCCAGACATTTGTTTACTATCTCAATTTTCCCATCAGATTGAGGATGATAAGATGAGCTATGAGCTAACTGAGTACCAAGACAAAAAAATAATTATGCCCAAAAATTTCCAGTGAAAATGGGATCTTTGTCGCTTACAATAATCTTTGGGTTTCCATGTAGCTTTTGAATTGTTTCCATAAATGTGGTAGAAACTATACTCGCTTTAAATGGATGAGATAATGCACAAAAGTGTGCATACTTGGTAAGTCTGTCAACTACCACAATGATAACACTCTTTCCTTCAAACTTTGGTAAACCTGTGATAAAATCCATTGAAACCTCCTCCCAAAGTTGGCTTGAAATGGATAAAGGTTGTAATAGACTTGGGGTATTAATTGTTTCAACTTTATTTTGTTGGCAAACCAAACATTTCGCCACAAACTTTTGAATATCCGATTTAAGGCCATCCCAAAAAAAATTCCTTCTCAACCCTATGGTAAGTTTTTAGAAATCCTGAGTGACCTCCTAAGGGAGAGGTGTGCAATTCCCTAAGAATATTTTGTTTGAGTTGGGAATTCTTACATAGGTATAACGGATCTTTGTACCATAACGAATCATTTTTCCAGCTAAATGTATCATATGTACTGGGATCTTGTTGTAACTTTTGAATGAGTGCCCACACTTATTCTTCATTCTTCTATTCATCCCTTGCTTCATTTATCCAATTTGGTTGGATAATAGCAATGGCGCAAAGAAATGCTTCCACATCTCATCCTTTCTTGAGAGTGCATCTGCCACAACATTTTTCTTCCATTTTTTATAGATGATTTCAAAGTCATAACCCAACATCTTTGTGACCCATTTTTGTTGCTCTTCTTAAGATAATCTTTGTTCTAAAAAGTATTTAAGACTATTGCGATCTGTTTTTACCTTGAAGTGTCTTCCCATTAGGTAGGGTCCCCATTTCTTAAGTGCATGTAGTATTGGCAACATTTCCTTCTCATAAATAGCTTTGTGTAAATGCTTTCCTTTGATTGGACAACTTTCAAAAGCAGTGGGTCATTCTTCTTGCATTAAAATAACACCAATTCCATTTCTCGAGGCATCACATTCCACAATAAAGGTTTTTGTGAAGTCCAATGTAGCTAAGATGGGTGCTTGGCACATTGCCTCTTTAAGATGTTCAAAGGCCTTCATTGCTTCTGGAGTCCATGAAAATGCATATTTCTTCAATAATGTTGTTAGAGGTGTTGCTATTCTCCCATAATTCTTAACAAACTTGTGATAATACCCTGTCAACATGAGAAAGCCTTGTAGATGCTTTATGGATGTGGGGATTTTCCATTCCTTAATGGTTTTAATTTTGCTAGGTTCTACCTTAACACCTTCATGAGATACAATATGCCCCAGATATTCCACCTCTTGTACTCCAAAGAAACATTTGGATCTTTTTGCATATAATTGTTTCTCCTCCAATAGTTTGAGCACCCTATCAACATGTTGAACATGATCCTTCCAAGACTTGTTGTAGATTAGTATATCATCAAAAAATACTAACACAAATTTTCTAAGGAAGGGTTTGAAAATGGAATTCATCAAACCTTGAAATGTAGAAGGTACATTGGTAAGGCCAAATGGCATCACCAAAAATTCATAATGAACCTTGTGAGTTCTAAATGTTGTTTTTGGAATATCTTCAACCATCATTCTGATTTGATAATATCCTGAACGAAGATCCAATTTGGTGAAGTAAATTGATCCATGCAATTCATCCAATAATTCATCAATGACATGAATGGGAAATTTATCTTTAATAGTGAGCTTGTTGAGCTCCCTATAATCTGGACACATGCGCCATGATCTATCATTCTTGTGAACCAATACTACTGGAGGAGAGAAAGAACTTTGACTAGGTTGAATTATACCAGCCTCTAGCATTTCTGCAACCATATGTTCAATTTCACTCTTCTAGGCATAGGGATATTTGTAAGGCCTGATGTTTGGAGGTACACTTCATGGAATCAAATGAATAACATGATCATGATCACGAATAAGTGGGAGGCCTTTGGGAGTCTCAAATACCTTGTAATGATTATCCAATACTTTTTGGAGATTTGGAGAAATAGATGATTTCGATGTGGGAACCTTTAGTGAACATAATTGTGCAATTATGCATCGTTGTTCTTTCTTTAGACGCTTTGTCATTCCGTTAGAGCTGATTATCTTTCTCAGTTTCCTTGCAATACCCCTTAATTCAACTTCCTTTCCATTTGAAGAAAATTTCATGAAAAGTTCTTGAAAATTAAAAGCTATTGTACCTAAGGATTGTAGCCATTGGACTCCTAGTACAACATCAGCACCACCGATTGGAATGGAAAGCATTGGGATATTCAATACATATTCTCCCATGGATAGCTTGATATTATGGCACTTTCCTGAGCAATTTATGGTTCCTCCACTTGCAACCATCACTTGACACTCTGGTGTTGGATATAGGAATCAATTCAATTCCTTGGCTATCTTACAATGAATAAAATTATGGGTACTTCCTGAATCAATCAATATTATTACCTTTTTCTTCTTGATAGTTTAAGGAGTGGTAATTCTAGCCAATGCATTACAAGATATGGTCAGATTCATTTCTTCTTTCTCTAGGGTTTGTTCCTCGTGTATATCCTCTTTGGTCGTTTCTTATTCCATTTCTTCCTCCCCTTCACAATCTATGTAAAATAATTTCTTTTCAGCACACTTATGACCTTTAGTGTATTTTTTATCACAATTGTAACAAAACCCTTTTCTCTTTTTTCTTCCAATTGTTGTGATGTCAACCTTGTAGGTTGTGGATGGCTAGGGGCAACAACACTTACATCTTTATGATTGTGAGTGGTATGCTTCCTTGTTGCCATAATTTTTCTTTCCATTTTTCTTGCCAACCTGAATGCCTTCTCCAATGAATTAGGTTCCCAAAGGCCAACCTCATGTTGGATGTTATCCTTTAAAGTCCCTATGAACACATCAATCCTATGCTCCTCTGGAATATCTTTTACCCTTATATTCAATTTTTGGAAGTCCTTAATGTGCTCCATCATTGAACCCTTTTGTTTGAGATTTATCAATTAGCTTAAAAAAAGTGTTGCTTTTTGTATTCTCATAATGTGCATCATTTCATTAGCCCAAGTGACAATTTGTTTATGAGAGAAAAGCCATCAATACTATACAAACTGATTTGGTTCCAAATATAAAGTTGCAATGCATACCTTTTGTGTGTGTTGTACATTATGGAGATCGAAAAATTGCTCCATCTGTAGTATCAATGATACGGGATCCTTGCCATCAAACTTGCTCATATCAATCTTTGGAACATGGTGGTTCTTCAATCCAACGTTATAGTCTATGAATTCATGATTAACATTTATTTTGTTCTCATCATGAGTTTCCTTTACTACCCTTTCGCCATTAGTAGGCATTTCTTGTAGAAACTTTGTCAAATTTGTCTTCATATCTTCCATCTTAGCTTCCACGCCTTTCTTTAAATCATCCATCTTAGCTTCCACGTCCTTCTTTAAATCATCCATCCTAGCTTCCACGCCATCCATCTTAGCTTCCACGCCCTTCTTTAAATCATCCATCGTAGCTTCTACGCCTTTCTTTAAACCATCCATCTTAGCTTTCACGCCATACATCTTAGCTTCAACGTCTTTCTTTAAACCATCCATCTTAGCTTCTGTTACTTTTTGTGCGAGTGAAATTTGTTGCACTTGGTCTTGTAATTTTGATATATCATGTTGCATTTCTTCCTCTTCTTCATGAGTCATGCTAGACCTTTCAGGTTTCTTACTAGGTGTTTCCATTTTCTTTCTTTAGGGTATCAATTACTAATAATAATGTTTTACTATGCCCTTTGAATTCCTTCAAACTAATTTTTCAAACCAAACTTATGTAAAAAAAAAAAAAAAAAACTACACACTTTTTTTCATTTTGTAGGAGCTCGATATTGAATCTGTTGTATCTATATAATTTTGGATCTCCAATGTCTGAAATTTCTTCTTGCGGTAACCCTCTAGGTACTCTTTCTAACCCCATAAGTCTGATCAAGATTGGATTCTCTAGTGAAGAATTATGCCAAATCTCCCACGATGACCTGTTTATAGACTGGTTCGGTAGGGCGAGTTTGTACGAAGTGCCACGTGTCATTGTTTTGACCTTAGGATCTGAAACTGATACACAAAAAACTAAAGTTCGTCCTGTTTCTGTAACTTCTTACAGAATTTCAATTTGATGCTCAAAAAAAAAAAAATTATGACGATTTTTCTCAGGTCACCTATTTGAGATATAATTCAGGATCCTATAAAAAATCTAACTTCCTTGGATCATATCTCCAAAAATATAGCGAGACAAGATCTGAAATTCAGGTCCAAGGTTCAGAGAGATTTAAGCTCAAATTGGTTTTTTTATTTTTGCTTTTGACACATCGCAGAAAAAAAAATTATAACGAAAATCCCACAATGGCCTGTTTGGAGCAGCGAAACCCTAGAATCCAAGCTCTGATACCAAATGTTATGAAACCAGCTCACAAAAATATAGAAAAGATATATCAACGACTGAGCAATCAATCTCTTTGAGGGGGCAACCTCCTTTACATTACACAAATGAGCAATTATTGGATGATACAAATGACAAAACCTCCTTTCTATATATAAGAGTCTAAGGGGTCACAATATAACCAAATCCAACATAACAATAACAATATAAGGGCACAAAAATAACAATAGTGGGCTTCTATGGGGCACAATAATAACAATATGGGGTCAATAGGGGCACAACAATAACAATAAGGGATACAATGACAATAGTAATGGGGGAATCACTAGTATTATAGGGACCTAACAGAGCCAACATCTTGTGTTCTTGTTTTGATGTTTTTGGTAGCAGTTTGATGAAGTAAACACACATGCATTAATAATAATAAGTAGAAGATTAAGCTAACAAGATAAATTGAAAAAGAGCTTCACAAATTGTTATCAAGTCAAGAAGAATCCTACTATACCCCATTGCCTTAGATTCTTCAACATGGTATTGGAGCTAAGGTGACACATTAAGGAAAGGGCATCTCAAGAACACTCATAAGGTGACTCATCAAGGAAGAACATGTACAAGTTTGAAGCATCAAGCCAAGAAGTCTCAATAACATCAAGGAAAAGAAGGCATGTTGGGTGTGGAGCATGATTATCTTCTATATTCAAAGGTATCGCCACATAGGACCCCAGTTCGAAATGGGGGCGGCAACGCCACCCGTAAAATATTCGTTGCAGGGGGGTCCGGGGGGGGGGGGGCGGCTGCGACCTTTGGGAGCCCCCCCCCCCCCCCTGGCGGGGGGTTTCGGGGGCAGCGCCCCCGAAGCTAAAAACAGCTGTAAAATTGCCTTGTAAAAGTATAGTAATTTCTAGTCAATCTGGGCCGTTCATTAGGCGGATGATCTGACGGTAGAACTTATGTTTAGTTTAGGGTTTTTTGCCCTAGAAGGCAACCCCTCTCTTTGTATGAGGGTATTGTATTTGAGGCTTTGAGATAGATGTGTATTCTTTGAGCGAGAAACCGAGAGGTGAGACTGTGAGAGAAAATAGAGGATATTACAGCGGATTTGCTATAGGTTGTGTCTCTTCATTTTGCTGGATAATAGAAAGGAAGGACTGGCTGTTCAGGGTGGACATAGCCCAAACTGGGTGAACCATGTATATATGTGTCTCTCTTGTTTTGTGCCTTTTCTGTGTTTATATTTCTGCAATATTTTATGTGTTCCATTGCTCCGTAATATATAATTTTCTAACAACTGGTATCAGAGCCGAAGGTCTATTTCGCTGATAAACTCGCAGGAAAGAAGGGTTCCTGGTTCGAGTGGGAGCAATGGCGAAGATGGTAAGTTTAGGGTCAAGAAATTTAATGGCCAAAACTTCTCACTGTGGAAGATGCAGATGGAAGATTATCTGTATCAGAAAGATCTATACCTACCATTAGGCGGAAAAACAAAGATGCCGACGGGTATGAAAGACGAAGAATGGAACCTTCTCGATAGAAAGGCACTCGGAACAATACGGTTGTGCCTTGCTACGCAGTCGCCTTCAACATTTCGAAAGAAACCACGACAGAGGGTTTGATGCAGACGTTGTCGAAACTATATGAAAAACCCTCAGCCTCAAACAAGGTATTTCTTATGAAACAGTTATTTAATATGAATATGTCGGAAGGTGGATCTGTTGCAAACCATTTAAATGATTTTAATACAGTTACAAGTCAGTTAAGTTCTGTAGGGGTAAACTTTGATGATGAAGTTAGAGCTCTGTTATTCTTGTGCTCATTACCAGAAAGTTGGAATGGTTTGGTAATGACCATTAGTAACTCTGTTTCTGGATCTAGTACTTTAAAGTTTGATGATGTTGTCGGTGCTATCCTTAGCGAGGAAATGCGACGGAAAAGCTCCGGTGAGACATCGGGAAATGCTTTGAGTGCAGAGTCTAGAGGAAGAAAAATGGAAAGAGGAAAGAGCTCAGGATATCGCAGTAAATCAAGGAAAGGCAGATCCAAGTCCAGATCAGGGATAGTGTGCTAGAAATGTGGAAAGAAAGGACACCTAAAGAAAGACTGTAGATCTCGGAAGGGAAAAGAAGGAGATGCACAACAAGAAAACAATCATGAAGCAAATGTGACAGGTGAGGTGTTACAAGATGCTTTGATTCTTTCTTTCGAAAATATTACTGATTCCTGGGTGGTAGATTCAGGGGCTTCATTCCATGCCACACCTGATAAGAAATACTTTCATGACTATGTTCAAGGAGATTTTGGACAAGTTCGTCTGGGTGATGATAAGCCCTGTAAAATCTTTGGAATGGGTAAGGTTATTGTAAAACAGCAGAATGGAAACCAATGGCTACTAAAGGAGGTAAGGCATGTTCCAGATCTAAAGAAAAATCTGATTTCAACAAGGCAGTTAGGCGGTGAAGGTTGTGTAACAACTTTCACAGATAAAGCTTGGAAGGTCACCAAAGGAGCCCTGGTAATAACAAAAGGTGAAAAGGTTGGTACATTGTATTTATGCAATGGTATTTCTAACTCTGTTAATGCTTTAACTTCCAAAGGAGCAGATGCAGCATTATGGCATCATAGGCTCAGACACATGAGTGAAAAGGGGATGAAGATTCTTCACTCAAGGAATTTGTTGCGAGGTTTGAAGAATGTTGATTTCTCAGAGTTGGGAAAGAAAAGAAGAATGAAAAATTAGAGCTTGTGCATACAGATGTATGGGGACCTGCTCAGGTATCATCTCTTGATGGCTCTCGTTATTATGTAACTTTTATTGATGATGCAACTAGAAAAACTTGGATTTATTGTATTAAAAATAAATCTGATGTATTTGATACTTTCAAGAAATGGAAAGCTTTGGTTGAGATTGAGACAGGAAAGAAATTGAAGTGTCTTAGATCAGACAATGGAGGTAAATATTGCAGCAAAGAGTTTGATAGGTACTGTTCAAAGCATGGAATTCGCAGAGAGAAGACAGTTCCAAGAACACCACAAGAAAATGCTATGTCAGAAAGGATGAACAGAACAATCATGGAGCGTGCAAGGTGCATGAGATTGCATGCAGGATTGCCTTTACAGTTTTGGGCAGATGCTGTAGATACTGCTGTTTATCTGATAAACAGAGGGCCTTCAAGTTCCTTGGATGGTGGTGTTCCAGAGGAAGCACAGACAGGTAAAAAGGTAAACTACTCTATTTTAAAGCCTTTTGGTTGTGAGTCCTTTGTCCATATTGATAAAGAAAATAGAACAAAGCTTGAGGCAAAGTCAAAGAAATGTACCTTTATTGGATATGGTGTTAATGATTTTGGTTATTGCTTATATGATTACAAAAATCACAAAATCATTAGGAGCAGAGATGTAATATTCAATGAAAAGGTCTTGTATAAGAATCAGTTGCAGGAAAATAAATAGGAAAAGGAAAACAAGGAATACGCAGTTCTTGATGAAATCACTGAAAAAGTAAAGGTGCCTGAAAATAATAATAATAAAAAACCACAGCAACAACAACCACCACAACAACAACAAGCACCCCAAACACCTGAAAGTGGTGTTAGAAGATCTACCAGGATAGGTAGACCCCCTGAACGATACTCTCCTTCATTATATTATTTATTGTTGACCGATTCCGGTGAACCCGAATGTTATGAAGAAGCAATGCAGGTTGAAAGCAAGAAGAAGTGGGAGGTAGCCATGGAAGAAGAGATGGACTCCTTAATGCATAACCAGACTTGGGATTTAGTCAGGTTGCTTGTAGGAAAAACTACATTGAAGAATAAATGGGTTTACAGGCTGAAGGAAGAAGATGGAGGAAAACAGAGGTATAAAGCTAGACTTGTGGTGAAGGGGTTTGCACAGAAGAAAGGTATTGATTTTGATGAAATATTTTCTCCTGTTGTTAAAATGACTTCAATCAGAACTATTTTAAGTCTTGTAGCAGCTGAAGATTTGCATCTTGAGCAGTTAGATGTAAAGAAAACCTTTCTCCATGGGGATTTGGAGGAAGAGATATATATGCAGCAGCCACAAGGATATGAGGTGAAAGGGAAGGAGAAACTGGTGTGCAGGATGAAGAAGAGCTTGTATGGCTTAAAACAGGCTCCAAGGCAGTGGTATCTAAAATTTGACAAGTTTATGTCTGAACAAGGTTATACTAGATGTCACTCTGATCATTGTGTTTATTTGAAAAAGCAAAATGATGGCAGCTGTATTACATTGTTACTGTATGTAGATGACATGCTTGTTGCAGGATCTAACTTGCAGGAAATAAATGTGCACAAAAGAAAATTGGCAAATTCATTTGCAATGAAGGATTTGGGAGCTGCAAAACAAATCCTTGGTATGAGAATAACTAGAGACAAGAAAAATCGTAAATTAATAGTCTCAGAATGAGTACATACAAAAGGTGTTGAAAATATTTAACATGCACAATGAAAAACCAGTTAGTACACCTTTTGCTAGCCATTTCAAACTTAGCAAGGAAATGTGCCCAAAGACCCAAGAAGACATGGATTATATGTCTAAAGTTCCATATGCATCAACAGTTGGAAGCTTAATGTATGCAATGGTCTACACAAGGCCTGATATTGCACATGCAGTGGGAGTTGTAAGCAGGTACATGAACAATCCAGGAAAGGAACATTGGATGGCAGTGAAATGGATTCTCAGATATTTGAAAGGCACCACAAATCAAGCATTATTCTTTGGTGGTTCAAACATCTCCCTACAAGGATATGTTGATGCAGATATGGCAGGTGACAGAGATAACAGGAGGAGCACTACAGGATATGTATTTAATGTTGGAGGAACAACTGTCAGTTGGGTTTCAAAAATCCAAAGTGTCGTTGCACTTTCAACAACAGAAGCAGAGTATGTTGCTGCTACAGAGGCTAGTAAAGAAATGATTTGGTTACAAAGGTTTATGGGTGAATTGGGTAAGGAGCATGATATGGGCACGTTATACAGTGATAGCCAAAGTGCCATTCATCTTGCAAAGAACTCAGCATTTCATTCCAGGACTAAACACATACAACTCAAGTACCATTTCATACGATCAGTGTTGGAAGATGGAGAGTTGAAGCTGGAAAAGATACACACTAGCCAAAATCCTGTAGATATGCTAACAAAAGTTGTAACCAGGGAGAAGCTGAGAATATGCTCAGTTTCAGTTGGTCTTCAAGGATGACGATGAAGATGAGAAACAGCCAGGTCCAAAGAGGAGTCATTGTCCAGCAAATGGAGCAGCGGTGGAGTTGCTACAATCAGTCTCCAAGTGGGAGATTGTTGGGTGTGGAGCCTGATTATCTTCTATATTCAAAGGTATCGCCACATAGGACCCCAGTTCGAAATGGGGGCGGCAACACCACCCGTAAAATATTCGCTGCAGGGGGGGTCTAGGGGGGAGGCTGCGACCTTTGGGAGCCCCCCCCCCCTGGCGAGAGGTTTCAGGGGCAGTGCCCCCGAAGCTAAAAACAGCTATAAAATTGCCTTGTAAAAGTATAGTAATTTCTAGTCAATTTGGGCCGTTCATTAGGCGGATGATCTGACGATAGAACTTATGTTTAATTTAAGGTTTTTTGCCCTAGAAGGCAACCCCTCTCTTTGTATGAGGGTATTGTATTTGAGGCTGTGAGATAGATGTGTATTCTGTGAGCGAGAAACAGAGAGGTGAGATTGTGAGAGAAAACAGAGGATATTACAGCGGATTTGTTGTAGGTTGTGTCTCTTCATTTTGCTGGATAATAGAAAGGAAGGACTGGCTGTTCGGGGTGGACGTAGCCCAAACTGGGTGAACCACGTATATCTGTGTCTCTCTTGTTTTGTGCGTTTCTGTGTTTATATTTCTGCAATATTTTATGTGTTCCATTGCTCCGTAATATATAATTTTCTAACAAGGTATACCATCTATCATTTATCAAAGAATACTAGAAAGCATGAAGAAAAGCCTTATATAAAGGCACCTACAAGAAGAGAAAATCAAAGAGGCGCCTACATCAAGCTACAAGTCATAAAGAAAATCTCATCATCAAGCAAGTCCACTTGGAGAAAGTAACTTGAAGAACATCAAGTTCTAAGGAAGGAAAGCCATCAAGTCTTCAAGAAGAGAGCAAGTCCACTACAACTCAAACTCTATCATGTAAGTATATGTCCCCTTCTGAATATACCTCAATGTCCTTTTGCAAGGAAAGCAACAAATTGGTTGGGACCAATAATTTCCTTGCATGGAAGAAGAGGATTGATTTACTTCTCAAAGAGAATGAGCTTCTAGATCACATCAAAGGGAATATCACTATCCCCGCTGAGGAACAAACTCAAGCCTTAGCCAAGTACAATAAGGATGAGACAAGAACTCAAAGGATTCTAATATAATCTATCAAGGACTCTCTCATTCCTTATGTCTCCAAATTTGAAAAATCAAAAGAAATATATGACAATCTAATAGAGCTATTCTCGGTAAGCACAGTTGGAGAGGTGATATCTCTACGAAATGATCTGTACAAAATGAAGATATCAAAGGAAGGAATAACTCCCTACTTCATGAAGATCTATGAGATGAGGGATCAACTTCAAGAGTTAGGAGAAGTCATATCTGACAGAGAAATGACAATTGTAGTAAACAATGCTCTAATTGAGGATTGGGGCAACTTCACATCAAGCATATATGCCAAGAAGGAAGCTACCCCACTAAGTGACTATGGTCTCAAAGGATGATGTGGGATCAAAGGAGCTGGCATTTGCTGCTATGGCCAAGAGAAAGGGAAAATTTGGCAAGTTTGGTCCACAAAGAACAAGCAATAGACATATGTCCAAAATCCAATGCTTTGGATGCCAAGAATATGGACATTACAAAAGGGATTGTTCTAAACTTAAGAAGGACAAAAACAACAAAAGAAAAAGGAAAGAAGCTCATGGAACTCAAGAGGTGAAAGAAGAAGATGAGAAGCAAAAGAAGGAAGATCCTCCAGATGTCTACTATGACTAAGTCAAACTCTTTACTTAGAGTCTTCTTTCAAAGTTTTGAGTAGTATAGGAGCATGTAGAAATAAAATAGAATGCATGGTTAAATATATTTTCTAGAATATAGGAACATGGTAGATATAGCTCAAGGTATTCATGAAGAAGGAGCATACCCATTATAGGGCCTCATCCATAATGAAATAATAATTGATCATGATTAAGAATCTTAGAATGCATATATCATCAAAAGGAAGAAACATTTACAGAGTAAGGGTCTTCAAGATCCTCTAATGGAATCTTAAAAAGAAGAGTCATAAACAAGGGCAGATGTCTCATTGGGAGTCACATTCATGGGATTCAAGAAAAGGATGACATGCAGGCGAGAAAAGATGAAGCAAGAAGGGCCACACTAAGTACAATCAAATGAAGTCAATATGATCAAAGGAGAATCAAGATGAGGTATGTATGCATCAAACTTAAGTCATGCCATCATATATATTATTGAGTCATGGGAATAGTTCTATGACACGATGAAGTATAAAAGGATCTCTTTCACCAATAACATGCTCGAAGACATGTACTGCAATATAATGAAGGTCAACATGAAGAAGTGCTCCCACAAGGAGTATAAGGTGGTTGACTAATCTATCCAAGAAGAAGCAAATGAAGAAAGATATCAAGCATGTGAAGAACACCATGGTCACAAAGAATCACTATTTGACAAGATCCATTAAAGACATCTCACGAAAGAAGGCGTGACAACTCTAACAAAGGAAGAAAACTATCAAAGGACCCTTGACACATATGAAGGCCTTGGAGATATGAAGAATCAGATAATTTATTCAACTCTACAAAGATGTCACGATGAAGAAGCCATCCAAAAAAAGCACTATCTGATGTTGAAGCAATATCAGGATGGAGTCATGAAGGGCTACTAGATCGAAGTATGGGAACAAGCAAGTACAACTAAGAATCCATGTGAAAAATATTCCACTGAATAGAAAAGATGACAAAGGAGAAGCCAGATGACACGAGGACCTCATATATATGAAGAAGGCCACTTTCCACGAAGAAACCAATGACATGAAAAACCAGGAAGGAAAGTGATTGATGGTCAATGCCTACCAAGAAGAAGTTCGAACAAAGACTTTATGACATCAAAGGAAAGAAGGAGATCAAGCAGCTAAAGGACCCACAAAGAAGAAGTTGCTAATGAATGGACAAGTCCCTAGCTAAGAGGGAGTTCTAACAAGTTCCCAATTACAAAGGAACTTGGGCAAGTTCCTTGTCATATGAAACTTGGGCATAGACACAACATTCTTGTCTTCACTTGGGAAGAAAGAATGGGAGGATTGGGTAATCATCTAGCATTTGATGCTCTTTGAGGATGTGTAGGACATCCAAGACAAGAGTAGGCAAGAGGGCCAATATCCTTTGAGGGTTGGGAACCCAAGACAAGAATAGTCCTAGAAGGTCATACTCAGTGAACACCTGGGTGGGTATGTACCTTGAGAGACAATGACTAAGGTGTCTATAAGTCATTGGTCTCGCCAACATTGTGCTCTAATATTATGAGAGATAGAGTTGTTAGTCAAAGGCCTTGCTATGAACAATGTTGGTTACTATGATGCTATAACAGATGGATTGCCAATCTGATTTCTCTTATGTAAATTCTTCAAGATTGAAAAATAGGCAAACACCTTGTAATGATTTATGAATAACTCCCTAGTTAAGAGGGAGTGTTGAAGAAAGTGTAATTAGGTTCGGTCTTCATAAATGTACTTTTGACATTTATATTTATTCAAGAAAAGAAATATTGTTTTTGTTATATTTATCAATGAGTTTCTTGCTCATTGAAATAGGTCTAGCACATGTTAAAGTGTTATAGTTGAGTCAAAGAGTTGAAAGAAAATGTTGAAGACCTTAAGGGAATGTTAAATCATGTATATATTGGCATAAGAGTCAAAGAATATCTCTCCAAGCAAAGTCAAAGTCCACTCCATGCAATGACATCATCAAAGAAGCAATTATGATGCAAAAGAAGTGAAGTCAGCCTACTATCCTCAATTTGGCCTCAAGTCGGCCTAAAGGAGGGACAATCCTCTATATATAGAGGTTGTCCAGTCCTCCAACAACAAGCCTATAATACTTTTGAAATTAGCGAGAAGGAAGACGAGTTAAGTGTGAAGGAAAAGCGAGTTTAAGTAGCCTCTAATGCAGAGAAGAAGGAGAAGTCTAACTAAAGTTGAAGGGACTATTTTTATGGTGAAAAATAGTCACACGTGCGAGAAAAGTAGGGCAGTTTGTGGTCATAATAGCAACAAGATCACAGTCATACATATCTTATCATTTGGGCTAGTAAATTAGGTCTATAAGGCCTCCCACTCAAGCAAAGAAGAGGGTCTCTTAAGCGAAGGAGAAAGGAGTCAAAAGTATAAGGGAAACCTCCCACACGTGCGAGAAACTAGGGTTGTAGTGTTGTCACATCAAATCTGCAACTACACATCAAGAAGAAGCTCTGTTGGACAAGAGAAGGAAAGTATCTTCATAGGTGAATGATATCACTAGAGATAAAAAATAAGACTCTCTTCTAGAGCTCACATAAAAAGGTCTATCACCAGTTTCCGAAAGAAGGAGGAGGATGAAGTGTCGGGGAACGAAGTGCCAAAAGGAGGAGGACGAAGTGCCAGGAGACAAAGTGCAGGAAGAAAGAAGGACTTGACTTATGCTTGGAGGATATTCTTGTCAAGGGTATAGGGTTTGTCATTTATCAATACGAAGCTTCAATAAGAGAAATTTGTGAAAGGATTTTCCTCTCTAAGAGAGAGATGTCTTGCCATGGTAGAGAGCCAACATCTTATGTTTTTGGTAGCAGTTTGATGAAGTAAACACACATGCATTAATAAGAATGAGAAGAATATTAAGCTAACAAGATAAATTGAAAAAGAGCTTCACAAATTGTTTTCAAATCAAGAAGAATCCTACTATACCCCATTGCCATAGATTCTTCAATACATATAACACAACCTTTGCCGCCCCAACAAAAAATTTATTCTTTCGCTTTGCTACTCCATTCTGCTCTGGATTATATGGAGTTGTCCATTCTCTTTTGATGCCCTCCTCTGCGTAGAAATCTGTGAAATCTTTGTTTGTATAATCTCCACCATTATCTGAATGCAATACCTTTATCTTTTTCCCTGTCATGTTCTCTACGAGAGCCTTAAACTCTCTGAACCGGTCAAAGACCTCATCCTTGGTCTTTAAGAAATATATCCAGGTTTTTGTAGAGTGATCATCAATAAATGTGATGAAGTATTCACCACCACTAAGAGCTCTCATGGACATTGGGCCACAAATATCCGAGTGTATTAATCCCAATATGCCTTTTGCTTTGTTGTTACTTCTTGAAAAAATTGCCTTAGTGTACTTCCCTAGTACACATCCTCTGCATACATCATCATGCTCAGTACCAAGAACTGGAATTTTTGGTGTGGAGCATGATTATTTAGAGGTCTTTGTTTCAACTGGATGTATACCCCAGGAAGTTTGTACACCCCTCCACAGAGGGGGGTGCGGGGGGGACATGTCCCCCCCACGGGGGTTCGGGCGGGGTGGGGGGGGGGGGGGGGGCGATCCCCCTCAGTTGGGGGGTCCAGGGGCCAGCGGTCCCCCGGCGGGGGTTTCGGGGGCAGCGCCCCCGAAGCTAAAAATAGATGTAAAATTGCCTTGTAAAAGTATAGTAATTTCTAGTCAATCTGGGTCGTTCATTAGGCGAATGATCTGACATTATAACTTATGTTTAGTTTATGGTTTTTTGCCCTAGAAGGCAACCCCTCTCTTTCTATGAGGGCATTGTATTGAGGCTGTGTAATAGATGTGTATTCTCTGAGCGAGAAACAGAGAGGTGAGACTGTGAGAGAAAACAGAGGATATTACGACGGATCTGCTGTAGGTTGTGTCTCTTCATTTTGCTGGATAATAGAAAGGAAGGACTGGTTGTTTGGGGTGGACGTAGCCCAAACTGGGTGAACCACGTATATCTGTGTCTCTCTGGTTTTATGCATTTTCTGTGTTTATATTTATGCAATATTCTATGTGTTCCATTGCTCTATAATATATAATTTTCTAACAACTGGTATCAAAGTTGAAGGTCTATTTCGCTGATAAAATTGCAGGAAAGAAGGGTTCCTCGTTCGAATGGAAGCAATGGCGAAAGATGGTAAGTTTAGGGTCGAGAAATTTAATGGCAAAAAACTTCTCGCTATGGAAGATGCAGATGGAAGATTATCTGTAGCAGAAAGATTTGTACCTACCATTGGGCGGAAAAACAAAGATGCCGATCAGTATGATAAATGAAGAATGGAACCTTCTCGATAGAAAGGCACTCAGAACAGTACGGTTGTGCCTCGTAGCATCGGTCACCTTCAACATTTCGAAGGAAACAATGACAAAAGGTTTGATTAAGGCGTTGGCGAAACTATATGAAAAACCCTCGGCCTCAAACAAGGTATTTCTTATGAAAAGGTTATTTAATATGAAGATGTCGAAAGGTGGATCTGTTGCAGACCATTTAAATGATTTTAATATTGTTACAAGTCACTTAAGTTCTGTAGGGGTAAACTTTGATGATGAAGTTAGAGCTTTGTTATTCTTGTGCTCATTGCCAAAAAGTTGGAATGGTTTAGTAATGGCCATTAGTAACTCCGTTTCTGGATCTAGTACTTTAAAGTTTTATGATGTTGTCGGTGCTATCCTTAGCGAGGAAATGCTACGGAAAAGCTCTGGTGAGAGATCAGGTAATGCTTTGAGTGTAGAGTCTAGGGGAAGAAAAATGGAAAGAGGAAAGAGCTCAGGATATTGCAGTAAACAAGGAAAGGCAGATCCAAGTCCAGATCAGGGATAGTGTGCTAGAAATGTGGAAAGAAAGGACACCTAAAGAAAGACTGTAGATCTCGGAAGGGAAAAGAAGGAGATGCACAACAAGAAAACAATCATGAAGCAAATGATGCTTTGATTCTTTCTTTTGAAAATATTATTGATTCCTGGGTGGTAGATTTAGGGGTCTCATTCCATGCCACACTTGATAAGAAATATTTTCATGACTATGTTCAAGGAGATTTTGGACAAGTCCGTTTGGGTGATGATAAATCCTGTAAAATTATCGGAATGGGTAAGGTTCTTGTAAAACAACAGAATGGAAACCAATGGCTACTAAAGGAGGTAAGGCATGTTCCAGATTTGAAGAAAACTATGATTTCAATAGGGCAGTTAGGTGGTGAAGGTTGTGTGGCAACTTTCACAGATAAAGCTTGGAAGGTCACCAAAGGAACCTTGGTAATAGCAAAAGGCGGAAAGGTTGGTACATTGTATTTATGCAATGGTATTTCTAAATCTGTTAATGCTTTAACTTCCAAAGGAGCAGATGTATCATTATGGCATCATAGGCTCAGACACATGAGTAAGAAGGGGATGAAGATTCTTCACTCAAGGAATTTGTTGCCGGGTTTGAAGAATGTTGATTTGGACTTTTGTGAGAATTGCATTTATGGAAAACAGAAGAGAGTTAGATTTCTCAGAGTTGGGAAAGAAAAGAAGAGTGAAAAATTAGAGCTTGTGCATACAGATGTATGGGGACCTGCTTAGGTTCATCTCTCGGTGGCTCTCGTTATTATGTTACTTTTATTGATGATGCAACTAGAAAAACTTGGATTTGTTGTATTAAGAATAAATCTGATGTATTTGATACTTTCAAGAAATGGAAAGCTTTGGTTGAGATTGAGACAGGAAAGAAATTGAAGTGTCTCAGATCAGACAATGGAGGTGAATATTGCAACAAAGAGTTTCATAGGTATTGTTCTGAGCATGGAATTCGCAGAGAGAAGACAATTTGAAGAACACCACAAGAAAATGGTGTGTCAGAAAGGATGAATAGAACAATCATGGAGCGTGCAAGGTGCATGAGATTGCATGCAAGATTGCCTTTACAATTTTGGGCAGTTGCTATAGATATTGTTGTTTATCTAATAAATAGAGGGCCTTCAAGTTCCTTGGATGGTGGTGTTCCAGAGGAAGCATGGACAGGTAAAAAGGTAAACTACTCTTTTTTAAAGCCTTTTGGTTGTGAGGCCTTTGTCCATATTAATAAAGAAAATAGAACAAAGCTTGAGGCAAAGTCAAAGAGATGTACCTTTATTGGATATGTTGTTAATGATTTTGGTTATCACTTATATGATTACGAAAATCAGAAAATCATTAGGAGCAGAGATGTAATATTCAATGAAAAGATCTTGTATAAGAATCAGTTGCAGGAAAATAAACAGGAAAAAGAAAACAAGGAATACACAGTTCTTGATGAAATCACTGAAAAAGTAAAGGTGCCTGAAAATAATAATAATCAACAACCACAACAACAAAAACCACCACAACAGCAACAGGCACCCCAAACACCTGAAAGTGGTGTTAGAAGATCTACCAGGATAAATATACCCTCTGAATGATACTCTCCTTCATTATATTATTTATTGTTGATTGATTCTGGTGAACCCGAATGTTATGAAGAAGCAATGCAGGTTGAAAGCAGGAAGAAGTGGGAAGTAGCCATGGAAGAAGAGATGGACTCCTTAATGCATAACCAGACTTGGGACTTAGTCCGATTGCCTGCAGGTAAAACTACATTGTAGAATAAATGGGTTTATAGGCTAAAGGAATAAGATGGAGGAAAACAAAGGTACAAATCTAGACTTGTGGTGAAGGGGTTTGCACAGAAGAAAGGTATTGGTTTTGATGAAATATTTTCTCCTGTTGTTAAAATGACTTCAATCATAACTATTTTAAGTTTAGTGGCAGTTGAAGATTTGCATCTTGAGCAGTTAGATGTAAAGACAACCTTTCTCCATGGGGATTAGAGATATATATGCAGTAGCCACAAGGATATGAGGTAAAAGGGAAGGAGAAACTAGTGTGCAGGTTGAAGAAGACCTTGTATGGCTTAAAACAGGCTCCAAGGCAGTGGTATCTAAAATCTGACAAGTTTATGTATGAACAAGGTTATACTAGATGTCATTCTGATCATTGTGTTTATATGAAAAAGAAAAATGATGGCAACTATATTATATTGTTATTGTATGTAGATGACATGCTTATTGCAAGGTCTAACATGCATGAAATAAATGTGCTCAAAAGAAAATTGGCAAATTCATTTGCAATGAAGGATTTGGGAGCTGCAAAACAAATCTTTGGTATGAGAATAACTAGAGACAAGAAAAATCGCAAATTAACATTGTCTCAGAATGAGTACATACAAAAGGTGTTGAAAAGATTTAATATGCACAATGCAAAACCAATTAGTACACCTTTTGCTAGCCATTTCAAACTTAGTAAGGAAATGTGCCCAAAGACCCAAGAAGACATGGATTATATGTCTAAAGTTCCATATGCATCAGCAGTTGGAAGCTTAATGTATGCAATGGTTTGCACACGGCCTGATATTGCACATGCAGTGGGAGTTGTAAGCAGGTACATGAACAATCCAGGAAATGAACATTGGATGGCAGTGAAATGGATTCTCAAATATTTGAAAGGTACCACAAATCAAGCATTATGCTTTGGTGGTTCAAACATTTCTCTACAGGGATATGTTGATGCAGATATGGCAGGTGACAGAGATAACAGGAGGAGCACTACAGGATATGTATTTACTGTAGGTGGAACAACTGTTAGTTAGGTTTCAAAAATCCAAAGTGTTGTTGCACTTTCAACAACAAAAGCAGAGTATGTTGCTGCTACAGAGGCTAGTAAAGAAATGATTAGGTTACAAAGGTTTATGGGTGAATTGGGTAAGGAGCATGATATGGGCACGTTATACAGTGATAGCCAAAGTGCCATTCATCTTGCAAAAAACTCAACATTTCATTCTAGGACTAAACACATACAACTCAAGTACCATTTCATACGATCAGTGTTGGAAAATGGAGAGTTGAAGTTGGAAAAGATACACACTAGCCAGAATCCTGCAGATATGCTAACAAAAGTTGTAACCAAGGAGAAACTGAGAATATGCTCAGTTTCAATTGGTCTTCAAGGATGACGATGAAGATGAGAAACAACTAGGTCCAAGAGGCGTCATTGTCCAGCAAATTAAGCAGTGGTGGAGTTGCTACAATCATTCTCCAAGTGAGAGATTGTTTGGTGTGGAGCATGATTATTTAGAGGTTTTTGTTTCAGTTGGATGTATACCCCAAGAAGTTTGTACACCCCTACACGCGGGGGGTACGGGGGGGCTTGTTCCCCCCGCGGGGGGTCGGGGGGGCCGATCCCCCCCGATTGCGGGGTTCGGGGCCCAACGGTCCCCCGGCAGGGGTTTCGGGGGCAGCGCCCCCGAAGCTAAAAATAGATGTAAAATTGCCTTGTAAAAGTATAGTAATTTCTAGTCAATCTGGGTCGTTCATTAGGCAGATGATTTGATGGTAGAACTTATGTTTAGTTTAGGATTTTTTGCCCTAGAAGGAAACCCCTCTCTTTGTATGAGGGCATTGCATTGAGGCTATGTAATAGATGTGTATTCTCTGAGTGAGAAACACAGAGGTGATACTGTGCGAGAAAACAGAGGATATTACAGCGGATCTATTGTAGGTTGTGTCTCTTCATTTTGCTAAATAATAGAAAGGAAGGACTGGTTGTTCGAGGTGGACGTAGCCCAAACTCGGTGAACCACGTATATCTGTGTCTCTATGTTTTTATGCGTTTTTTGTGTTTATATTTATGCAATATTCTGTGTTCCATTGCTCTGTAATATATAATTTTCTAACATGGAACTCCTGTAATAGTCTCTCTGAGCATCCTCAGTGCTCCTTGGTGTAAGTGTCCCATTTGTCTATGCCACAGTTCATTCAGTTCATTTTCACCATTATGATTGTTGCCTATCAGTGCCATTGGAGACTTGAGCTGTAATCCATACGGTCTGTTAGCTCCAATTTGTCTCATCTTCTTCCAGCTTGGATGTTTGACATATACTTTCCTTCCCATGAAGTATACATCATATCCTCTGTCTTATATCTGGGACAGTGAAATCAGATTCATTCTTAATGTGGGAACATGCAGAACGTTAGTGGCTCAGATGTTGGTTCTTGCTTCCGTCTGAAATGCTATGGTGCCTCTCCCCACTGGAGTACACTTCGTTATGTTTCCCATAGTGGTCTGGAAGTCCATATGCTCTTCTTGATAGCTAGAGAAGTATTCTCGTACTCCAGTCATGTGAGATGGACCCCCGCTATCAATATACCAAACATCTGTTGACGCTAAACTTGAAAAGCATGCAAATTCTTCTTCCAATCTCAAAGATAATTTAGAGACATCTTAATTTTCCATATTCATTTCTAACGCTTTTTTCCCAGCAAATTGCATCCCACTTGAAGACTGCTCTGCGTTGAGACTGTTGCACTGCTCCCTCTATCATTGGAAACCTTCAACATGGAAATATTTCTCTTTGTCGACTCACTCAAAGAGAGATTTTCCCACAAAAATTTTGCCCTCCTGGACTGCGCAATCCCTTTGGGGATTCAATTTGCTGCCTACACGGCTCCCACTTTTGTTTAGCGCTGGCTCTTTTGGCTCCCTTCTCTTGCTTCTCCTTAGCTCTGATGCCATGTGAAAATTTCTAAATAGAAATTCAACTGCAGTTACTGATATTATTTCTTCTACTTATTAATTCATAAATAAGTTATTCACAATGTTTCTACAACAAATATCAAATTAAATTCTACTACAAACCTCACAATTAAAATACTGTGGAAATTAAATGCAAGGAAAAATACTAACACAAGTATAATCACAATGACACTATTATTTTTGGACAATTGTCCCTCGAAAAACCAAATGTGGAAAAACTTGTGCAACTGATGAGGGTTTCTTTGTTGATCTTTAACAAAATCTCATGTACAAGATACAACCAACAAAATAGAAGAGGAATTTATGTGATAAATTTTACAGACAATTTTCTCACGCTTCAGAGTGAAATTCTGACATTGGAGAGGACCTGTCACCCTCACTACGTCTCACTGCATCACCTTTTGCGCAGTGACTATGCAGTTCCAGCGTCACTGCCTCTGTGACGTCCCTCCTCTGCTCTGCTTCTTCTCTCTACTTCCTGCACTCTCGACTGTTGCTAGTGCCCTCTCTCTCCAACCTACAACTCTCCCTCTGATTCGATTTTCTCTTGCCGAGCTTTAGCCAGTGAGAAAATCGATCTTCTTGGGCAATTGAGTATCTTCTTGGTCTATATTCCAAATGTCCATCGAAGTCCTTCTTAAAATCTTTCAGTTCAGTGATCAACAACCCAAATTAGATTCTAATCAATGGCTTATATCATGTTACTTCGATCTTTGTCTTCTTCTAGAAGATTCACGCCCAATTTTATTAATACCCTTTAATTATTTTAATTTCATAAGTTTAGACTTAGGCACCCATTAAAATAATTAATTATTTTAATAAAACTCTCTCTGGGTGGAATTTCCCAAAATAGTTTGTGGTTATTCTGGAATACATGTGTCCTAGCCTCCTTGTAAATTTTGAGGCTTAGAGCACATCCGATGCTACGAGAAATCAACAATTTCTTCATACAAACCTTCGATGGTCTTAAGCTTGGTGATAACATTCTCATATAACCTAGTTACAACAACCCTCATCTTGAGAGGAACCATTATCTCTTCAAGTCTCCGTCATAGTTATAATTATTATTTATTTAATTTTATTATTATTATGTAATTTGACTGAGTCAAAATGTTAAACATGACATAACATTACAACATCTCTACCATACTGGGTTAGAGAGTGCCTCTCGACACAACTATTTTTTTCTAGCAGGTTATGTGGTATAGTTAAGCAAGCAAAGGAAGGAAAAGGAAGGACAAGGAAAGCAAGGATCAAGCAAGGAAAGGTTGGATCAAGCAACTTCAATAGGAATACTTGTAGGTAACAGGTTGCGTGTATGATTTCCTAGCTGGTTTTGGCATGCATGATATGTGCATGTGTGTATTTGGTTTTATTGTTGTCAGTGGCATGGATTTTGTCGGGTTTTGATAGTGGTTTTTAGCCTTGCCTTGCCATTTCTGAATAGCCATGGTGTGATGGGATTCTTTCTCGGTTGAGCTCTGCATTGTGTGAAGGTTTTGGATCTGGGTGGGGTGGTATGAGGAAAATCCCAAGGGTTGGGGTGGATATGGTTTTCTCCGAAAAGCCCTCAATAGGTGGGTGGAGACAGGAAAATTCCTCAAGGGATGGTGAAGGAATTCAGAGGCATCAAAACTCGGTTTGGTTTTGTGATCTCGGAATCGATTTAGGTGAGATCACGGTATGGTGAGGGTGGATGTGGTTTAACCTCTGGATTCCATTGGTTGTTTATGGATTAGTTTATCCCATGAGATCCCACATTCATGCTTGGAATATGGTACGAGGGTGATTGATTGAAAGAAAGATTTGGTTCAGCCCAATCTATGGTCAGGTGGTATGTGGAAGTCCCTGACTTGGTTGGCTTTTGCATATGGTTAATAAGAGCTAAGTTTCTCTTGTATTTGATAAGTAAATGTACTTGTTATTATGTGGCTTTAATGGTTGTTCTATCATTGTTATTTATTTGGTTATATGTTGGTTATAAGCTTGGTTATATGACAGATCTAAGTATGGCTCTTATCACATTTCATTTAATGAATGCTTGGTTAATGAATGCATGACCTAATTGGTTTTATGACAGCTATTGTGAGAAGGCATAAATCCTTCTTGTTAAACCTCAGATAAGTTTTCATATCCTTATGTTCAAATATGCATTCATTACCTGTAGGTTGTATGTCCATCATGTGTTTGAAAGAATGTCAGTACTGTTTGGGAGAGGTCAAGTCAAGTTTTGGTTTAATTTTTGGTTTGGAAGCCTTGTTTCTATGTGATTCATCATTTCTGGAAGTTTCACTGAGTTCTGGGCATGAGCTTGAGTCTTAGCCTTTCAGAATTTGGGGTCATTGCAATATAACTTACTAAAAAAGTCTATAGTCACTGGGAAGCAAGAGATGGGAGCGACTGGAGGGTTACAGTCACTTGAAGGCCTTGGCAAGGGATCCATTGAGGCTCCAGGTTAGTGAAATAATGAGTTAACTCACGGGTTGTACACTTGGAGGGGTTGGGTTTCTCCTGGAGGTCCTATGGCACTTGAGGGAGGTTAGTAAAGTCTTGATTTTTTGACTCCATTTCCTTACAGTCATATAGGAGGTTGATTCTTATCATAGTGACCCTCAAAATCATGTTTACCACGGGAAAACCGATGAAAGTGGGTAAGTGTGGGAGGAGGCGGTTATCTCTAAAACCACGTAACTACAAGAAAGCATATTGGTTCTAGCTATTAGAAAAGATAGAAAAAAGAATTCAGATGTGGAAAAATAGATCCTTGGTGATTTTAGAATCCCCAAGTAAAGAAGGAAATAAAATTATTATTGTAATGCTTGTCTCATGGGTTTCATGAGCAAGGAATTTTATTTTTAGTAATGGCTCCCATTGTGAGCTCTTAGGTTTGGTCATAAAGTCAAATTGAATCAATGTCATGTATGAAGAACCCTTCTTGGGTATGTTACATTTGTATATGAGTTAATGAAAGAGTCAAATATCCCTCCAAGACCAAGCTCAAGCATCTTCTTCAAGTTGACTTCAAGATGGAATAATGAAATAGCACCAAAGGACATGTTGAATCACCCTCAAATCATGTCAGCTTATTTTCATGGGAAACCACTATAAATAGGCAACTCGACCTCATTACGAAAGGAATATTTTCGCTCATGGTTTGAAATAAGGAGAAGTGTGCAAATCACTAGAGAAGGAGCATATAACCAGGGAAGAGAAGGAAAGAAAAATCGAAGTGTTATGGGACTATTTTGGGATAAATATACACTTCACACATGAGATATTTGAGAACTCTCTGTTGTAGAAACAACTAAGATACTTAAGGTATTACAGTCATCAAGAAGAAGGCAGATTTGGAGGAAGCCTAATAGATCCTCTAGCTCAGTTAAGGAATGTGAATCTCTCTCTCTCCAACAAAGAAGTTTGAAGGTTAGAATTGCTCAAGGATTGAATCTATGGCTCTCTAAATTAGGGCCAAAAAGTTTCATATTTGTTCAAGGGACCAAAGTTCTGAAGGGTAGCTAAGAAGGAGAAAGAATCAAGAGAGTTTACTATCATTGATTCAAGGAAAAAATATCTTATCAAGGAAGCTTTGTGACTTGGTATTGGAGAGGAAAATAGGTCAAGGATCTTGGTCTTAGTATTCATCAATTGAAGTTTCTATAAGAAGAAGAATTCTTTTGGGTTTTCCTCTGAAATAGGAGAGGTTTTGGTCCTGGTTAATTGCCTATATTTTGTGTATCTTGTCTCTTTATGGTTTATGCATTGGTAACTATTTTATGAAGAAGAACACTATAATAACATCTGTAAAAGAATATCCTAATATAAGAAGTAAAGAGCATTCACAAGTAGTTATATATCATAGAGAAATCAACTAATTATTATGCCCAAGATTTGTCAACATGGTATTAGAGCTAAGGTGACAATCTCAAGGAGGGGAATCTTATCAAGGGAAACTTAAGCACTCAAGGATCTAACCTCAAGGACTCCAAAGTTAAGTAAAAAATCTATGGAGAAGTGTCAAAATCTTAGATCGAAGAAGTAGCCTTCAATCATCACCAAGAAATGATCCGGATTTAAATAGGAACGCAACAAATTACAGAGATAACCATATACACAAAGATGCAGCGGTAATAATACTTCATTTCATTAATGGAAAATACTGAAATATGCTTACAATCAGAAATGGAAATAAACCAGCTAGGGCGATGGTAGCTTATCTCTGAGAAGAGATGTGATGGCTACATGCCTCTGAACCGTGTTACAATGAGGCTCGAAGGCCTATTTATTGTTGAGAAACAATGGAAAACCCTTAACATTCCAAAACCTAACCCTAGGAGATGAAACGCCAAACTGTGGGCCCCGTTTGGGGTAAATTGGTACATCAACTTCCCGGGGTCGTAACTTTGGCATATGATCTCCGTTTGACGCATACAATAGCTCGTTAGAAAGATCTATCCGAGCACTACCATTGTTGGAACGGGCAACATCGGTCCATCACATGGACCCATGTTGCCCCCGGATTCCCCAAAAAACGTCGTTTAGGGCCTCAAAACGGCTCCGGAAGTTCAGGACTCGAAAAACTGCTAAAAATAGTAAGTTGTGCTACAATTAAGGAAACTGAAAAATGCTGAGAAAGACAATGGTGGGGGTCCAGGTGGACTTGGCAGGTGGCCACCAATATCCACCTGGATCATTCCTCCCCCCTTAGGAAGCAATGGTCCCCATTGCGTTGAGCTCCTCCATGAGATGAGGAAACTTTTGCTGAACTTGTTCCCTGGTGAGCCACTTGCCCTGCTAAAGGAGTTGGCCTGCTTTGACAACTCGATACAGTTGGATATTCTGTTGGCGAGTGTTCTTGATCTGTGTGTCCATGATCCGATCAGTTGCAGCTTGTTCCATGCAATCTGGATTTAATTCTGTGGGTTTGAGATGTTCTGCAATGTCAGATGTGTCTAGCAATGGTGGAAAGTATGGCCGAAGGCGGTCCACATTGAACACTGGGTGCAGGCCAAGGAATGGGGGAATGCTGAGCTCAAATGCATTGTCTCCCATAGCCTTAGTAATGGTGTAAGGACCATATCGGAGTGGTCTCAATTTCCGATAGGCTCCAGTAAGGCGTTCCTTTTGCAAATGCAACCAGACTTTGTCGCCCACCTGAAACTTGTGTGGCACCCGATGTTGATCATGTCGCTGCTTGTACTTGGCATTTGATTTCTCAAGAATGTCATGGACCTACTGGCAAATATGTTGGATGCGCTCAATGAAGCTGGTGGCCTTATCTGTTTCGGACTGGACATGAGCTGAATTCATGTGAGTAGCTGCAAGTGGCATGGCCACATCAATGGGGCATAGTGGCTGGAATCCCAAACCCACCTGAAAAGGGCTATGGCCAGTGGAGCTGTGAAGAGCTCGGTTGTAGCTGTGCTGAACATAGGGGAGGCTCTCGTCCCATGTGCGTGGATGCTTTGAGTTATACATGCGCAGAATGTGCACAATCATCCTATTGACAACCTCTGTCTGGCCATCAGTTTGAGGATGGAAAGCTGTGGACTTTGTGAGTTTGGTGTCCAGCATTGACCAGAGACTGGACCAAAATGTGCTGAGAAACCGACTGTCCCGATCTGAGATGATAGACTGTGGGATCCCAAAGTGCACCCACACTCGTTCAAAGAAGAGTTTAGCAGTGGCTTCTGCTGTGATATTCTTCTTGCAGGCCACCATAATGGCCATCTTCGAGAACCTGTCGACGACCACAAAAACACAGTCATTTCCATGCTTAGTGGAAGGAAGGCCTGACATGTAATCCATGGAGATGGATTCCCAAGGTCGACTAGGGGTAGGCAACGGGGTATAGAGGTCGTGCTTCTTAATGGTCGGTTTGGCAATGGCACAGGCAGTACATGATCTGATGTACTTCCCAACATCCTGTCGAAGATTCGGCCAATAGAAATAATTTTGCAGTATTGCCACTGTTTTCTCGACCCCGAAATGCCCAGCAGCCCGACTGTAGTGTGCTTCCCAAATCATCTTGGCACGCTCGCTTGAAGGAACACAAAGGTGACCGAGGTGGCATAATAGGGCATCCTGGAGGTGAAAATCTGCAACATGCCGACCCTCCAAGAGTGTCTGGTATGTGTGGCCGAATTCTGGGTCGCTTTTGTAGAGAAGTGGCCAATCAGAAGTCTCGTGCCCACAAGAGTTGAGCACGGTGGTTAACGCCATGATCGGTGGTCGACTGAGGCAATCTGCAACATTATTGGTGCTGCCCTTCTTATACTTGATATTCAAGTGAAACTGTTGCAGGTATGTAGACCACTTCTGATGGCGATCATTCTGCAATTTCCCTTGGGTCTGTATGAACTGCAGGGGTCGGTGGTCTGTGTGGATGACCGTTTCCTTCCCCAAAATGTAATGCTTCCATTGTCGGCAGGCCTGTACAATGGAATACATCTCTTTATCATAAGTGGGGTACTTCCGGACTGTGTCTGAAAGTGTTTCACTGTGATATGCCACTGGATGTCCATGTTGAGTAAGGACTGCCCCAATAGCATAGTCAGAGGCATCTGTCTCGACCTCAAATGGTTGTTGTAAATCTGGTAACGCGAGCACTGGTGCCGTGCAGAGGCGATCCTTCAACTCCATGAATGCCTTCTGTTGAGATTCAGACCAAAAGAATTTTGCTTTCGCCCCTCCCTTGGTGACTTGACTCAAGGGCCAAGAAATATGAGAAAACCCCAACACAAACCTGCGGTAGAAGTTGGCAAGACCTAGAAAGCTGCGGAGCTCTGTTAGAGTGGTTGGAGAGGGCCAATCCCGAATGACTTGGATCTTGGCTGGATCGACATGCACCCCCTGTTCATCAATGATGTATCCCAGATACTGAACCTGGGTCATGCCAAAAGTGCATTTCTCCAAATTGGCACATAGCTTGTGTTGCCGCAGTGTTTGGAGAACCTGTCGGATGTGGTGGAGGTGCTCTTCCCAACTCTGGCTGAAGATCAGAATGTCATCCAAGTATACTACTACAAAGGAGTTGGTGAATGGCCGCAAGATGTCATCCATTAGCCTCATAAAGGTTGCAGGAGCATTCGTCAATCCGAAAGGCATGACCAACCATTCGAAGAGGCCCTCCTTGGATTTGAAGGCAGTCTTCCACACATCAGAGGGTTCGATTGGTACCTGGTGATATCCTGACTTCAGATCGATCTTGCTGAAATATTTCGCCCCCTTTAGTTGGTCTAGGAGGTCATCAATCCGCGGAATCGGGTACCTATTACGGACAGTGATCTTGTTCAGCGCCCGATAGTCAATACAGAGTCTCCACGTCCCATCCTTCTTCTGTACCAACACGATCGGGCTCCCACAGGGCGATGAACTCGGACGGATGTGACCTTTCTGCAGGAGCTCCTGAATCTGCCTCTTGATTTCATTGTTCTCCAGAACGGAGCGCCGATAAATTGGTCCATTGGGTAGCGGCGCACCTGGGGTCAGATCGATGGAGTGCTTGACTTGACAGTGCAGAGGAACCCCTGCCGGGGAGGTGAAGATGTCCTCGTACTCCTCCACAATCTTGTCCATCTGTAGTTGTCGTGCAGAGGGACCCCGTTTGGAGGCCGCGGCCACTGTCTTCTTCTTTCCTTGAGGGCGTATCATCAGGAAAACAAATTTCCTGGTTTTGGAAATGATCTTACTGCATTGTTTTGCAGTAATCAAAGAGATGGCGGCAGGTGGTGCTACCTCTGGTATCCTGAACAACTTATTTCCCAATGTAATAATAACAGCACGGGGCCTTGATTCATACACAGCATGTCGCTTCCACAAGTATGGTTGTCCTAGTAATACATCACAAACTTCAAGGGGAGCAATGTCACACAATACCTCATCCGTGAAGGGCTTGATGTTGTATGGAAGGCGACACTGCTGGCTCACGCGAAGATCTCGTCCTTGGTGAAGCCACCCAATGGTGTATGGTTGTGGATGTGCTGTGGTCGGTAAGCCCAACCGCTTCACGACCTCTGCCGAAATGAGGTTCTTTTGACTCCCGCTATCAACAATGAACTGTATCGGGGAGCCCTTTACCCACATCTGGGAGTGGAAGAGACGCTCCTCCTCCTCTGGATCTTCGGGTTCATTTTTCTGGATCTTTGCGGTAGCAACAGTGGCGCTGGGATCCGCATCAATGATCTGCTTCCCTTTTTCATACCCCTTATCGGGTTCTGACTCAGAGTCGGAACATGCATCTGATTCTGAAACCTTTAGCTCAGCCACCAGTGACTGCTTGGCCCGACACTCACTTGTGTTGTGAGTGGAGCTCTTATGGAACTCGCACCATTTTCCAGTGTCCTTTCTCGGCTTCGCGGCGCTGTTCTTTGCTTGCAGCTTCGGCTGGTTGTCTTGGGTTGTCCCGCCTTGGCTTTGTCCTTTGTTCTGTGGTTTAGGGGCACCTTTCCCCTGCTTTGGATTCGCAGATCCAAAGTCTCGCTTCTTTTGTTTAAACTTCTGCTCGACCTTGACGGCATATCGGTATGCTGCGCCGAGCGAGGGGATGTTTAGGAATTGTATTTCTTCCTGGATGTACTTGTGCAGGCAGCCACGGTATTTGAGTATCAAATGTTGCTTCGAATCCTTGATACCCAACTTTGTGCGAAGGGTATGGAAAAGATTGGTGAACTCCGGCACGTCTTGGTCCCTTCCCTGCCGCAGCGTGGTCCACTTTATGTATTCATCCTCATAGCTTCCGACAGGGTAGTACTGCTCCTTGATGGCATCCCGGAACGAATCCCAGGTGGGTGCGGCTGAAAATAGTGAGCCAGTACTTTCATCCTTCTGCTCGCAGTAGGTTTCCCACCAGTCCTTGACGTGGGGGGCTGCTTTGAGAAGAGCAAAAACAATCTTTTCCCGACTCGAAAATTCATGAACAGAAAAATAACCCTCTAGCAGATTTAACCATTTATCTACGGCATCTGCGTCTATCTGACCCTCGAATATGGGGATTTCAAAATTAACTTGTACCTTAAAGGGTGTGGCGTTTCCAGAGTAGCTGCTGGAAGCCGATGCGTCGCTTCTGGGTAGCCGCTGAAGGATCTGGGCAAAACTGTCCATCATCGCGTTCCGTTGTCGCTCGAGGGCTTCTTCGAGCAAGATTTTGATGGGATCTCCTGCCCCCTCGTCTTTCTTCTCATCCGCCATGGGAGGCCGTCGGGATTTGCGAGGCTGGTCTTGCAAAGGTTCAACCAGTTCAAGCCCTAACTCCTTATATCCCGACTTCGTTGCGGACATGCAAAGAAAAACAGAGAAAAAGCAGACCGCTCTGATACCACTGATCCGGATTTAAACAGGAACGCAACAAATTACAGAGATAACCATATACACAAAGATGCAGCGGAAATAATACTTCATTTCATTAATGGAAAATACTGAAATATGATTACAACCAGAAATGGAAATAAACCAGCTAGGGCGATGGTAGCTTATCTCTGAGAAGAGATGTGATGGCTACATGCCTCTGAACTGTGTTACAATGAGGCTCGAAGGCCTATTTATTGTTGAGAAACAATGGAAAACCCTTAACATTCCAAAACCTAACCCTAGGAGATGAAATGCCAAACTGTGGGCCCCGTTTGGGGTAAATTGGTACATCAACTTCCCGGGGTCGTAACTTTGGCATATGATCTCCGTTTGATGCATACAATAGCTCGTTAGAAATATTGCATGGACCCATGTTGCCCTCGGATTCCCCAAAAAACGTCGTTTAGGGCCTCAAAATGGCTCCGGAAGTTCAGGACCCGAAAAACTGCTAAAAATAGTAAGTTGTGTTACAATTAAGGAAACTGAAAATGCTGAGAAAGACAATGGTGGGGGTCCAGGTGGACTTGGCAGGTGGCCACCAATATCCACCTGGATCAAGAAAAGAAGGCCAAGACCCTACAACTACTCAAGTTAAAGAAATCTACAAATCCAAGCAACTTGAAATCTATTCATCCAAGAGAAGCACTTCAAGGACAAAGATTACATTATTGTCTTGAAGAAAAACCCTAGTTCAATCAAAGAAGCATTATTTGGATCCACACATAATCTTTGAATGGAAAGCATCTTAAAAGACTACTCATCCAAAGGAAGCTAGATCAAAAGCCATTGTCATCATCAAACATGAAATCTCCCTTTTATTGAAGCGAAGACTTCATCTGGAAGAAGATCATCCACAAAGCATTAAGACATCTTCATCAATCATAATCAATAAAGGGTTTAAGTTGAAGATTCTATCTTCAGATGACAAGTAAGTACCTTCTCTTCTATAATCTAATATAGTAAAATGACTTCATTTTGCAAGGAGATCTATAAGTTGGTTGGGTCATCGAACTTCCTTGCATGGAAAAGGAGGATAGACATAGTCCTCAAAGAAAATGAAGTTATTGATCATGTCAATGGAAAAGTCTCCAAACCATCTGAAGGACAAGCACTATCTGAATACATGGAAAGGGATCTAAGGGCTCAAGAGATTCTTATGGAGTATGTCAAAGATCCCCTCATTCCCTATATAGCAGAGTTGGAGACATCAAAAGATATATATGATAAGTTGGTAGAACTATTCTTTGAAAGTACAATAAGAAAGGTCATATCACTTAGATCTGATCTATACAAATTGAAGGTATCAAAGGATGAAGGGATATCTACATGTATCCCAAAAGTGTCTCAAATAAGAACTCAACTGCAAGATATAGGAAATATGATATCTGATAAATAAATAGTCTCCATTGTTCTAAATGCATTTAACCTCGTATGAAATGCTCATAAGGAGAAGAAATTTATCACATTCAACAACTTGTGGTTTCTATGCAAGATTGAAGAAGACATGTTGAAGGAAGAAGTGATTAAGGACTAAGTGAAAGGGGTCAAACATTTAATAAAAGGAAAGGGAAGTTCGGGAAGCATTGCTCTGAAGAAAACATGGCTAAGATTTAATGACATGGATGTCAAAAATATGGGCATGATCAGGTGCTCAAAATTAGGCTCAAAAATAAAAGTGTCAGAGTTTTGTTAAACTTAGCTTCAGATCGAAGAGCTCGTCATCTAATTCCAACGGTGTGAACTCAAATCTAAGCTCTTATGCAATAGTTAGTGCAATTCAAAGTTCAGATTTGACTTGCTTACATGGCAGGATTTGATGATGTGGCAAGGTCCTTCAACGAATGAGGAGGCACCAAATGGCAATCTTCCATTGGACCTCGCATTTCGCAAATCACAATCGCAGGCAGGTCAGTGTTAGGAATTGGCACCCCGACAAGATCAGGGTTGCGATGCAATAAATTGCATATCGCATATTGCAACAGGGAAGCGGGTCGGCATTACAGAATCGGCCCTGACAGGCTTGGGTTGCGATGCGATATTGCAATCGCAATACAACAAATTCCTGCATATACAATACCCTGATTCTACGCCGGTTGCGAAATGTGATAGGTTCCACTAGTTGCGATACTCGGGATGCGATAAGTTATGAATTATGGTTAAATGTTCCATCCGGTCCGCCGTATCGCAATCGCACATTTCCGCCTTGTTCATAGACCATAAGCCCGCAAGACTCTGTTGATTGCAATTTGCGATAAAACGGTCGGCCGACAGATTATCACCTACCACAGGGCGAGATTTTCACCTAGTTAGCATGTTTTTGGGTCTAATTTGTAGGATCATGTCGGAAATGGGACAATTTTTGGTGCAAATAATGGGAAAACAAGGGGAAGCCATAACTTCTTTAGTTTTCCACGAAATTGGATACAAAAAGAGGCTAGATAGCCATTTTTTATCATTCTAAACTGATTGGAGTAGGTTTAAGAAGTATTTGAGCATTATAAATACATTTTTTTACACTTTCGAGCATAATAGAGAGGCCCAAGCCACTGGAAGTTGGACCAAGGAGACGTAGCCCAAGAGGGGTGAACTTCTTTATCATGTGCTTGTTGTAATGTGTTTTTGATGATGTTCTGTACATGTTTATGTTGTTGTTCAATTTTTGGTTTATGTTAAATTACTCTTAGAATTAACATAAAAACTCTTCATTTCACTTGCAAAAATTGATGAATCCTTAAGTACAATGAAAGCATTTTGTTTATAACCTGAGGAAGATCTTAACACTGAAAACTAATATTCTAAATCAAATCAATTTGGTATCATAGCTCTAGGTTTGCCTTGTGAAAGAAGGATTTAATTGTTTGCAAGTTTATGTCATGCTTACAATGTTAAAACTCAAAATAGGTGAAGGAAAGCTGGTTGGAAGCCCTGATATTGAGTCAAGGGGAAGAAGAGCAAGGTTGCCACAATCTCTAACACTAGTTCAGCCTCAAGTTGTAGTTGACACTCCAAAGATCATGTCTCATGAAAGAGAACCTAAAAACATGACATTAGATGAGAAGACCTCCAGAAAAGCTTTCTTTGATATGATAAAGATGGTGAAGGTCCTCTATGAAGAGAGGAATACCAGATTGTAAGGAGAAAGTTCAAAACCTCCCAAAGGAGAAGGCTCTCCACGAGGAGGTAACGGTAATGGAGACAAACCTCCACCCTCTCCACCATCTTTTTCATCTTCTTCTTCACAAGCATCTTCACCCTCTTCCACTAACACAACCCTTACTCGTACTCATCATTAGACTTCAAGAGGAATTGGCAAATCACCTTTTTTAAAACTTTATTTTAAATTCGAGTTGCCCGTGTATATTGGTGAAGTGAATGCAAAGAATCTTGATAATTGGATTCGTCAATTGGAGGTATATTGTAGGATTCAAAACCTTCAAGAGGATGACATAAAGATTCAGTTAGCTTCCTTGATATTGGAGGGTGAAGCGCTTGTATGGTGGGAATCAAAGACCCAAGAGGAGATTAAAAAAAACGGCAAGAACTCAATTTATTGGAATGATTTTCATTATTGCAATCCAAATGCCATTCTACCCTCTAAATTATATGCAGAAAGCCATCATGAATTGGTAGAACTTTAGACAACTTAAAGGTTAAAATGTGCAAGATTACACCCCAAGAATTCAGGAAAAAGGTCTCTGATGTTAGGTGTAGACTTGCAAGCACATGACAATTGCGGAATTACATAGGGGGTTTACACAGTTACCTTAGGCATACTATCTTAATGTTTAATCCTAGTAATTTAGATGATGTGTGTGTGCAAGCCACTCATCTTGAGGCAAGAGGGAAAAACACCCCAGAAGAAGGTAGTAAAAAGCCATTTAAGAGTAAATGAAAGGAAAAGGCTTTGAAAGGAAAGGCAAAGAAAAATGCGTCTATAAAAAAAGAAGAGAAAGTTACATGCAAACATTGTTCTAAAGAAGGTCATGATGAAGCTCATTGTTGGAAGCTTCATCCCGAACCAAGACAAAAAAGAAACAACAACAAGGGAAAACAGAGGACAACTGCAACCACTCAACAGGATTTGGGATCTAATTCGGGTGATGAAACTAAAATCACAACCATGGGGTCAAAATAAAAGGAATCCATTGCCAACACTAGTTCTTTAGACTTGCAAAATGAAACTCCAGATGAAAAGAGGAGAATATAACTGTTTCACATAAGGGTGATCTCAAAACATAACAATATTGATACATTGTTCGATAGTGGCTCTCAAGCCAATCTCATGTCTGAAAACATTGTCAAGAGTTTAAATATGGAAACTGTTTCACATCATAAATCATATCCACTTGGATGGGTATGTGAGAATGCGCAATTGCAGGTTATGAGAAAGTGTAAACTGAAATTTTCTATCATTGCAAAATTCATAGATGAAGCAGAGCTTGACGTTGTGTTGTTAGACATCTGTGGCATCGTGTTGGGAAACATGTACCTTTATGAGAGAAAATCTATCTTCCATCGACATGAAAATAAATATCCTTTATTAAAAAATGGAATATAATATATTGTGAGAGCTCACAGCAAGAAAACAAACATTTCGCTTGTTAATGCAGGGTAGATGAAAAGACTGGTGAATTCTAGCAAGAATTTCGTGCATCTCATGATCAAACCCAAAAAATGATGTTGATAATGAAGCTTTTAAAGGTTGTGATTCAAATTTTAAATCTGAATTGGTTGACTTAGTTAACCAATATGGTGAAATGTTTCAGGAACCAAAGGGATTACCTCCCAAGAGAGGAATCCAACACGAGATACAATTGCAGCAAGATTGTCCTCTTCCTAACATTGGAATGCACAGGATGTCAGTGATTGAAAGTGAAAAAATTAAGACGCAAATCCAAGAGTTGTTGAATAAAGGGATCATCAGACTATCTTCCTTACCTTGTGGTTCACCTATTGTCTTGGTGCCAAAGAAGGATGGAACATGGCGCATGTGTGTGGAATTTCATGTAATGAACAAAATTACGGTAAAGAACCATTACCCATTGCCTCAAATAGATGATTTACTGGATCAATTGAAAGATGAAAATTATTTTACTAATTTGGACTTAAGAAGTGGCTACCATCAAATTATAATATATGAAGGAGACATTTGGAAGACAACATTCAAAACAAAACTGGGTTTGTTTGAATGGCTAGTTATGCCGTTTGGTTTATGTAATGTTCCTGCTACATTCATGTGTGTGATGAATGATGTGTTGAGACCATTTCTTGATGAATATGTCATAGTCTACTTAGATGACATCTTAATTTTCAGTAAATCCCATGTTGAACATGTCATGCATGTAAGAAAAATACTTGATGTATTGAAAAAAGAACAATTGTATCTAAAGATGTCAAAGTGCGAGTTTGGAAAGACATATTTAGTTTACTTGGGTCATATTGTTGGAGGAGGTGAGTTGAAGATAGATCCCTCCAAGGTTGATGTCATTGTAAATTGGAAAAGGCCCAAGACGGTTACAGAGGTAAGAAGTTTTCTAGGAGCAACCCAAAATTGGAGGAAATTCATTGTTAATTTTTCTCTTATAGTCGCTCCTTTACATGCATCGACAAGCATGAAAAAGGTTTTTCAGTGGGGAGGCAAACAACAAGAGGCCTTTGTTGCATTGAAGAGACAAATCAGTACAACTCCCGTGCTCGCACGTCGAAACTTGAAACAGTGATTTGAAATTCAGATTGATGCTAATGATTATGTTGTGGGTGCAGTCCTCATGTAGAATGGTAATGCCAACTGTTTTCATTCAGAAACTTTTAATGGTTGTTATAGACATTTTTGTGCCTAACAGCATGGAGCATGAAATGTCAATAATCTGAGGGATCCAAAGTCCCTAAACATGTTGTTCTTACCCTTAGAGGAACAAGGTCTGCAAACCACAGCACTGAGAATCAGTTCTCCACTCAAAAACAGGCTATTTCTGGATCATGTCAGCTGCTCCACTGAGCATCTGCGCTGAATGTCAACTGCTCCTCCTTGTACCTGCGCTGAAGGTCAAAACTAATGAAGGCTACCTGCGCTGGGCGAGATTGGCCAAGTGGCACAGTCATTCTGCAAGGTGTCAACTGCCCAGGAAGCTTCCAAACTGACACTTGGTTCAAGGAATTCGCCCTATGATGAGTAAGAGGGTCTTGATCTCCAAGTGGAAGCAAGATTCTCCAAGTGGACTCAAGAAATGAAGATTAACTAAAGTGGGAGAGGACACTAGTCAGATTTATGCCAGCCTCAAGCTGACTCATCCTTTCTCCAAATCTCCTATATATAGAGCTCTCTCATGAGGTCTAAAGAGGCTGGAATTTTGTGCAAGTAAGGAAGTGCTGTTGGTTTGTGATTAGAGCTATTGGGTGTTTGCTTGAAGGAGGTGAAGAGGAGATTTCTTTCAGCTGGGAGGTGTTGCTGGATTGGGCCCATTGTGGTTGTAACTCTCTCAGAACTTTACTTCTATTATCAATAAAGTATTCAAGATTCTTCTATGTGCATATGTCTTTATGATGAATAGATGTTTGTACATTTGATTTATGCTAATCCTATAATCGATTATGGATGTATGCTTCTTGTAGTTTCCTTTTCTTGTGCTTTTACAGGATCTGTGTGTAGCTGGGCCGATGAAAGGGCAAGGAGCTAGGAGCAAGCAGCAAGGAGTGAAGACTGGATCGACTATAAACGCAAGATAACGGTTAGTAGATCATCCTTTTCTTACCTCTCTCATCTCATAAAGAAGAAACTTTGAATAGCTTTGCATTCAGTTGTTGCTGGAGTACTATCACCTTCAGAGTAGGGATAGAGGCATTCTGCATTAGATACTTTTCCCCCCAACAAAATGGCGACTCCGCTGGGGATAGGATCTTGGTAGTTTGTTGTGTTTCTTGCTATTCATTTCATAAACAAGGAGAGTACTGAATCGAACTGTGTTTGAATCTATCAAACACAAAGTAGAGGGCAGCTACTCTGGCTCAGTTTTTGAGCAAGTTTATGATTTGAAGAGCTGATCCACAAGGACTCTAATAAGCTCTTAGTGATAGCTTTTCATCCTCCTTTACATCCCTTAGTGTGTCCTTGACTGATAGCTTCTGATTTGAGCAAAAACTGTGAATTTTTGAGCAATCTGTGACCCGGAAACCAAGACGGACGAAAGTCTTGTTCTTCATTGCAGGCTGTACACTAGCAGTCTGCATTTCAGCGCAGTTCCCGAAGGGGCTACCTGCGCTGAAGGTCAAACAGGCAGTGTTGCACCTGCGCTGGACCAGTCTTGGCTTGAGTTCCTGGGGTTTCCTGCTGTGTCTTGATTTGTTTTCACTGTTGTTTTTGCTGTTTGCTGCCAGTCAATAGGCCTATCTGAAACCATCTTCCTTTGTCATTATTCCGCCTCAGTTGTATAAAGAAACTGTATTTGTTCTTTTGTATTTCTTATGTCATTTACAGTTTCCCATAACAAAAGTGAGCCAGTCTTGCATTGATCTCTTAGATCTAGACCTGTGATTAAGTGTCGTTTCAGATCTTAAGAGTTAGCTTATTTGCTGTTCATAGCTGATTGAGTTTGTCGCTTGCGTTATATGGTTTGAATTTATATATTTCTAAGTGTCGAAACAAGTGAATCGTAAGGTGTCTTTCGATTTTGGACGAGCTTGTTTGCTTTCGCTTGAAATTGAATTCAAAGTTATACAACAGCTTTCTTTTTGCATTTCATCAACATTAAGAAAGAGAAAAGAAATACTTGCATTGTGCATGTACATTATGACAGTTTGCATGTTGATTTAGGAAAAGTGCATTAGTGTGTGCTCTATGATCTGTGTGAAAAGGTGTTATCTTCCTTCTCCCTCAGTAGTTAAGGTTTTCAAAGTTGAAAGATTGAAAAGCTTGCTTATCATCTTAGATTGCATTCAGGAGTGTTTCTATACATCTCGTGGTGATCCATAAAGGCAAACTGCTAAACAAGATCAACCTTAAAATAAATTGAATTTACATTACAACGCATTGAAACATAACGCAAACATCGAGAGGTCTAAGCTAGAGACGTGTTCCGGTGTCGTTAAACGTGATATCTTAGCGTTGAGTGGTTGGGTGATTCCTCCACGGTGAAGCGATAAGTATCAATACGGACTTGTGCTCCCACGTACCGTCGCGTATATATTGGGAGACCCCTATAGGATCAAAGCCTTTATCCATAGGAAACCGTGTCGACCGCCCTACTGATCGCAATGCAGTGAACACAGCATTCACGAAGATCGACCACTCGTACCGTAAAACGTATTCTGTGGTTTTGCGAAAAGTTTGGCACACCCTCTGCCTAGAACTCAAGAGCAGTTTCTTTTGGCCTTTTTCAAACTCTATAACTGAAAAAGTCCATCCGAGCATTTGTCACTTCGGGCTCGTTAAAACATCGAAGGAGACTAGAGTCATCTTTAGCTTTTTCTCGACTCTTAAAAAGTGAAAAAGCAAGTTGTGTCTAAGCGTCGTTATAAAATTTATTTTAAACGGAACATAATCACCTCCTATTCCCGCGTTGATCTTAAGTTGAGAACATGGAACGCCCCAACCAAGGAACTCCACATGATGGAAGTCCTAGTCCATTCTCCTCTTGGGGAGAAGTTGGTGCGCCCCACATGGCCACATTGTCGCTTCCAGGACTGACAATTGGCCTACCTGTTTGGCTATTCTCAACTAGTGTAGTTCAGAACACCATGGTTCCTGAGCAGTCGAGTTAACAGTTAGATGAGTCTAGAGCATCCCACCAGCCTTCTATTTCTTCTAACCCTTCCTCCAATCCTTCATCTTCAAAAGGTAGGGCTGGCAAAAGCCAAGCTCCCACGGAGAAGAAGGAAAAGAAGAAGAAAGAGAAGAAGAAGAAGGAGCCTAAGGCGACTGGGGGCAAGCAAAAGACATCTGACAAAAACCCACACACAACACAGACCGGGCCTAAATCGCCATGTGTCATATGTAGAGGAGACCACTTCCATAGAGATTGTCCCTGTATTCCCCGGATACTAAGGGACTGGTCACCTCGTTTGCACAATTCGGGAGCATCAACCTTTGATAGCCATGTTGATTGCTTACCGTCAACCAGCGAAAGTGAAGGTTCAAGACAAAGAGGGGGAGCAAGATCCCCCTGCAGACTGTGTGAAGGCGGTCACACCATCCACCGTTGTCCCTTCTTAGACGAAGCGAAGAGAGTTTTGGAAGATCGTCCGGTTTCTCCGGTAATACTTCCTCCTGGATACAAAAAACTCGTGCCAAGTCCTTCGTTGGTTGAAAATACAGCTGGCCCGCTCAAGTGGTCAGCTGAAGCGTCAGTCATTGAAAATGAACCTACTGAATCCAGACCAGACGAAAGTCTAAAAGTCGATGCGGCAGTTGACCCGGTTCTTCCTTCAGAGGTTTCATCCTCAAATGACACTGTCACTGAAGATTCATCTTCGAATGACACCCTCACGGAAGAGAATAAGGATGACACCATCCAGATTCTTTTCGTCAACACAGATTCTGATGAGCATCAGGGCAATGCGCCCATTCCTTTATCGCAGGAAGGAACATCGTCAGGATCGTATCCGGCCGTGTATTCGGTCCCACCACCAAGAAACCTGGTTGTGTCCTTTGATTGGAACCAACTGGGCAGACCCCGGTTACCAGCCAGTGTACCATTCAGAATCATAGTCCAAATTTATAGAATGGTGATGGCTGGAACTATCATTGATGAAGGGGCATCTGTGAGTATCCTTTCCTCTGTTGCTTGGAAAGCACTGGGTTCCCCGGCGCTTTTTCCTGAGATAAGAAATCTCTCGGGCTTTGATAAAGGAACCAGTCGACCATTAGGGATTCTCCCCAATGTGCCTGTTACATTGAAAGGGAAGACCGTTAATATGAACGTGATGGTCGTTCAAGGACCCTTGGATTATAACCTACTCCTTGGACGTGACTATATATATTGCATGGGAGCTATAGTCTCCTCACTCTTTAGAGTAATGTGTTTTCCACACGAAGGAAGGATGGTCAAGCTCGTAGACCAACTTTCATTTCCGGGATCACGCATCGCAAATAGTCAAATACCAATCCTCAATGGTCTATTCACCCAAGAAATGTCTCCACCCCCAGTCCTCCTTCCCGATGAATGCGAGTGATTCGGGAAGATAGAACTGGAACCCAGGGGGCATGCATCCTGGTCTGCTTCGGGCAGAGGAAACCTTGGGTATAAAGTAGAATTTCCGCGAAAGAATATGACTAGTCCGTACCCCGTCCGTGGATGGAAGAGGGGTTGTTCTAGAATAGGATTCTTTTGATAAGGTTACTTGTCTGACAAAGGTCATTCAGCTTTGTCTAAAAAAGTAGGCTACCAAGGAAAGAGATTCTATTGCGGCAGCAAATGGTAACCATCTTTGGGTAAAAGGCAAGCCTCACCCATTAAAACTAATGTTTTAGAGGATAAGTAGGGGCAGCCCCCAAAGAAGGGGACCCTTTGCTGCAACAAGTAGTAACCATCTTTGAGTAACCTAATGATAGACATCGCCGAAGAAAGAGTTTCGTTTGCGGCAGCAAATGAAACCGTTCTTTGGGTAACCGGAAAGAGGCAAGCCTCACCCTTTAAAACAAATGTTTTATCGGATAAATAGGGGCAGCCTTGAAATTTTACTTTATACCTGGGGGCATGCAAACCTTTTGGAGTGCAAGCAAAGAGCGGTTATTTATCTGCTTTTTGGATTAGTCGTTTCCGAACTTGCATGAAGAAAGGATGAGGGGCAAAAGTCAAAATTTGCCAAAGAGCATAGCTTATGTGAGGTGCAAGCTCTATAAAAACTGGAATCTTGCAGGAAGACATTTCTTATCTTATGACTGGTATATCGAGCAGTTTTAGCATAAAGTTCATGCTCGTTAAAAAATAAACGCAAGATCCGAGCAGTTTTAACGCGGTCTTCATGCTCGTTAAAAAATAAATATAAGCAGTGAGCAATGTTTCCCCCAGAGTTTAAGCTCATTTTTAAATAAAAAATGAACCTATTCCGGTAAATAACCATTGTGATCGTAAATTTAATTAGCCATAAAAGCCTTGGTCGTGTTTGCACCCGCCACCTCCATTTCATTTGGCCAATCGTTCACCTCCATATGATTGTTTACCCTTTTTGAGGAACAGCTGCGAAGAGTGATTTCACTTAGCCATCCTTGTGACACTGCCGTGATTGGAAAGTTCCAACCTGTACCTGGAATCTGCTGCTATCCCTGTTTATCACTCGTTCCTCAAAAGACGAGTCTTCTTTGAGCTCTTTTCATCTGACTCGTAAAATATGAAAAGTTTGCCGAGTTTTGGCCTTCCAGCTCGTTAAAAGGACCGGAAGAGCTATCCCTCCTCTAGATTTTAATCTTTTTGGACCTGAGGGATTATTGCACAAAAAGGTCGAGTGCTTGTTTTATTCGGCTCGTTAAAGTTATCGAAAATTCATCCCTTTTGTATTGTTTTATACTTTTTCGGACTTAAGGGATTAGATGACGAAAAAGGAATTTTGGAGTTAACTTTCTGTACCTTTTCAGACTCTCTAAAAATGAAAAGGACCGAGTTGTTTTTGTCGCTAGACTCGTTAAAATGATTAAATAGCGACAAACTTGTCTTTAGACGAGAACGAGTTTCCCTATCGCTAGGCTCGTTAAAACATAGCGATGGGCTTGCCCGAAGGGCAGGTTATAGAACAAGCATATGTTATCCTCCTCAAGCTTAACAAAAATAAAGAGGTACTGGTCAGAAATGACTGGGGAAAAATTGGGAGAAACTCGAAGCTTTGATGGTAGCAAGTCGCTCTTGAACATGACACTTTGTCCTCCGTACCAAATCGGGTTGGGTTGTTTCATTCACCGGTCTCATCACCATGGTCCTCGCCAAACCATCCGTATTTGGGGTAATGCTACCGATCCATCACATTAGTGTCGTTATATGTTCAAGAGATGTGTTCAGAAAGAGTCAACCGTGTCCCATCCACTGCCATACATTATCCTTCATCCACCATTGATCGCCACCCTGAATCATATCTCACAGTTTGTTTTCACCTCCACTAAAGTCATTAGCTCCGTTCCGTGTCACTGATGTGGGATTCATTAAGGCCCTCCTTTGACGGATCGCTTCTTGTCGACTTCAGCTCATTATCCAAGAAGTTGATCTAGGAACACCCCCCAATACTTTGAAGCTTGCATGCCTCAATGGCAAGTTTCTCACTTCCGGCGACAGGTATACATCAATGACCTTCGAACAGAAGATTTTGCGTGGTGTTCGACGCCAAGTCCTTTATTCACACCATGTGAATTGTACTGTAGTACCTTGAGGGTCATTGTCATTATTGGTGATTCCTCTCGCGCTTGTTAACGGTTTACATTATTGACCGGTAATCAAGCGATGTCTTTCCATGTTCGACTTCAGCGTAATTCTCACATGGATCGACTTGTACTTAGAGTGAAGATCGAACGAGATTGAAGACCCCAGATCTAGTTTCATCCATCCGGGCTGCGATATATATTCAGGATATAAAGACATTTGATATGTACATTGTTGCAACAGATGATCATCCTACTCAAAGGATGATAATTTCAGCAGAGAATTATCAGTCTATCATCAGACGGTCGTCTGTTATATGTACCAAAATGAATTTATAAAGCTGAGCATGGGAATGCCCGCCTCAGCTAGATCATGAAAGCAGAATGAAAAATAATGTATTGTATTGTATTTTATTGCAGGGCACCTCTCAGCCGATTGAATGAACTTCGGATCCTCCTAATAAAGCATTTCACCCGATAAATGACCTCATACTTTAGGGGGCAATTGTTATAGACATTTTTGTGCCTAACAGCATGGAGCATGAAATGTCAATAATCTGAGGGATCCAAAGTCCCTAAACATGTTGTTCTTACCCTTAGAGGAACAAGGTCTGCAAACCACAGCACTGAGAATCAGTTCTCCACTCAAAAACACTCAAAAACAGGCTATTTCTGGATCATGTCAGCTGCTCCACTGAGCATCTGCGCTGAATGTCAACTGCTCCTCCTTGTACCTGCACTGAAGGTCAAAACTAATGAAGGCTACCTGCGCTGGGCGAGATTGGCCAAGTGGCACAGTCATTCTGCAAGGTGTCAACTGCCCAGGAAGCTTCCAAACTGACACTTGGTTCAAGGAATTTGCCCTATGATGAGTAAGAGGGTCTTGATCTCCAAGTGGAAGCAAGATTCTCCAAGTGGACTCAAGAACTGAAGATTAACTAAAGTGGGAGAGGACACTAGTCAGCTTTATGCCAGCCTCAAGCTGACTCATCCTTTCTCCAAATCTCCTATATATAGAGCTCTCTCATGAGGTCTAAAGAGGCTGGAATTTTGTGCAAGTAAGGAAGTGCTGTTGGTTTGTGATTAGAGCTATTGGGTGTTTGCTTGAAGGAGGTGAAGAGGAGATTTCTTTCAGCTGGGAGGTGTTGCTGGATTGGGCCCATTGTGGTTGTAACTCTCTCAGAACTTTACTTCTATTATCAATAAAGTATTCAAGATTCTTCTATGTGCATATGTCTTTATGATGAATAGATGTTTGTACATTTGCTTTATGCTAATCCTATAATCGATTATGGATGTATGCTTCTTGTAGTTTCCTTTTCTTGTGCTTTTACAGGATCTGTGTGTAGCTGGGCCGGTGAAAGGGCAAGGAGCTAGGAGCAAGCAGCAAGGAGTGAAGACTGGATCGACTATAAACGCAAGATAACGGTTAGTAGATCATACTTTTCTTCCCTCTCTCATATCATAAAGAAGAAACTTTGAATAGCTTTGCATTCAGTTGTTGCTGGAGTACTATCACCTTCAGAGTAGGGATAGAGGCATTCTGCATTAGATACTTTTCCCCCCAACAATGGTGCAATGATTAACTATACTACATATGACAAGGAATTGTATGCATTGGTGCAAAGTGTGAAAAAATGGAAACACTACTTGATGGGTGAGGAAATAGTGATTCACACTGATCATCAACCATTGCAATACTTGCAATCTCAATCAATGTTGCAGCAATCAAGCCACTTCTGATGGATGGGTTTCCTTTAACAACTCCACTTGGTAATCAGGTATAAGAAAGGTATCTACAATAAAGTTTCCGATATGCTTTTTAGGCCGATTGTTAGTGCAACTACTTTACTCAAGCATAATTTTATTTTACATGAAAGTTATATTGAGAAATATGCATTAGATAATTACTTTCAAGATGTTTATGCAAGCTTGAGTCAAGGTAACCAAGTAGAGGAATTGTATTATCATTTGCATGATAACTTGTTGTACCATCTTGGCAAGCTTTGTATTCTGCTAGGAAAAAGAGTTAACATTATAAGAGAGGCACATACTTCTCTTATTGCTAGTCATTTCAGTGTAAGTAAGACAGTGGCACATTTACAAAGGTATTGTTATTGGCCTCGTATGCTTGAAAGTGTGTCTCGTTTTATTAAAGGATGTTCATTATGTGCAATCAGTAAGCCTAGAAATAGGAAGTTATAATTGTACACACCACTTACAGTTCCTTCACGACCTTGGGAGAGTGTTTCTAAGGATTTTGTTGGATGTCTTCCATTGTCAAAAAGAGGTCATGACTATTTATATGTAGGAGTGGATAGGTTCAACAAAATGTATATTTTGATGCCATGTAAAAAACAAATTACAGCTGAAAAACTTCTCAGTTATTCTTTCAGAATATTCGGGTCCACTTTGGATTGCCCACATCCATTATTAGTAATCGAGATTCTCGCTTTGTAGGGAATTTTTTGTCAAACTTGTGGGGATTCATGGACACCAAACTAAAAAAGAGTACAACCTTTCATCCACAAACAAATGGTCAAACATAGGTAGTGAAAAAAACAATGATACATCTTCTACGTGGGTATTGTAGCAAGCACCCTAAGTTGTGGGATGAACAGTTGCACTATATTCAACATGCTTATAACTGAGCCAAGCACTCTTGCACTCAAACTTCACCATTTGAGGCATGCATGGGATACTTGCCTAAATCTCCTTTGAATTTTATTTTTGGAAAAGATGTTGCTATTAAAGTTCATAGTGACATAGACAAAGCAAGAAAGTTCATTGAACGGATACAATTAGTACACGAAAAGGTTCAAGAACAACTTGAGAAAAGCCAAGGAAAGTACAAAGAAAGGCACGACAAACATCATCAAGATCACAAGTTCCAATTTGGGGATGAAGTTTGGCTTAACATTAAAAAAGAGAGTCTCCAAGGAGAAGGTAAAAAGCTCAAACCAATTTGATATGGTGCATTCAGAATTTTGGAAAAGATTGATAACAATGCCTTCAGGTTGGATTTCTCTTCATATATCCAAATTTATGTTGTTGTTAATGTTGAGAATTTAAGGTTGTATGAGCCTCCTTTGATTTAAGATCAAGGATAGAATATTCAAATTCCATCTATTGAAGACTTATCTCCAAAATTCCTTGATGTGCTTTAGCAAGACACTATAGTTGACAGAAGAAAAAGGACAACAAAAAGGGGAAGTATCGATTATCTTCGAGTGGGGTTCAAGGGTACAATTCCTTCAAAATCCAAATGGATAGAGGTTGGAAAGGTAATGGAATTGTACCCTCACATTATAAACAATTGAAAGTGATCCTTTTGGGGTCGAAAAGGCTTCCAATGAGGAGGAGTGATCAGGTGCTCAAAACTAGGCTCAAAAATAAAAGTGTCAAAATTTTGTTAAACTTAGCTTCAGATCAAAGAGCTTATCATTCTGATTCCAACTGTGCGAACGACATTAAAATCTGAGCTCGTATGCATAAGTTAGAGCAAGTCAAAGTTAAAATTTGACTTGCTTACATGGTTGGATTGGATGATGTGGCGAGGTCCTTCAACGAATGAGGAGGTGCCAAGTGGCAAGATTCCATTGGCCCCCGCATGTCACAAATCACAATCGCAGGCAGGTCAGTGTTAGGAATCGGCCCTTGGCAAGATTAGGGTTGTGATGTGATAAATCACATATCGCATATCGCAACAGGGAAGCGGGTCAACATTACAGAATCGGCCCCAATAGGCTTGGGTTATGATGCAATATCGCAATCGCAAATCACAATACAACAAAGTCCCGCATATACAATACCCCGGTTCTCCGCCGATTGTGATATCCCGGATGGGATAACTTATGAATTCCAGTTAAATGTTCCGCCAGGTCCGTTGTATCGCAATCACACATTTCCACCTTGTTTGCAGACCATAAGCCCGCAAGACTCCACCGATTCTGATTTACGATATAATGGTCGGCTAACAAATTATGGCCTCCCGTGTGGTGAAATTTTCGCCTAGTTAGCGCGTTTATGGGGCTAATATGTAGGATCATGCTAAAAATGGGGCAATTTGTGGAGCAAATAATGGGAAAACAAGGGGAGGTCATAACTTCTTCAGTTTTTCACCAAATTGGATACAAAAAGAGGCTAGATAGCCATTTTTATCATTTTGAAATGTTTGGAGTAGGTTTCAGAAGCATTTGAGCATTGTAAACACAAATTTTTACACTTTGGAGCATAGTAGAGAGGCCTAAGCCATTGGAAGCTGGACCAAGGAGACGTACCCCAGGAAGGGTGAACTCCTTTATCATGTGCTTGTTGTAATGTGTTTTTGATGATGTTCTATACATGTTTATGCTGCTATTCAGTTTCTGGTTTATGTTATATTACTCATTAAATTAACATAAAAACTCTTCATTTCACTTGCAAGAATTGATGAATCCTTAAGCACAATGAAAGCATTTTGTTTATAATATGAGGAATATCTTAGCATTGCAAACTAATATTCTAAATTAGATCAGGGCATTACAAGAGATATTGTCCTAATATCAAGAAGGACAATATCAAAAGAGGAAGAGAAGGAGCCCATGTCACCGAAGAAGTGGAGGAAGCTGAAAATAAGAAGTCCAAGAAAGAGGAATTAAGAGACCTCTACTATGACTGAGATAGTCTTCCTCACCCAAGTTTTTTTCATGTTCCTCTTTTAAAATTATTTTGTGGTAAGATAGGCTATCATGAAAAATAAAGAGATACATCATGGCATTATAGAAGCATTAAAAACTAGAGCTCGTGACATCATGGACCCTTAGTGGGCATGTTACATTTGTATATGAGTTAATGAAAGAGTCAAATAACCCTCCAAAACCAAGCTCAAGCATCTTCTTCGATTTGGCTTAGAGATGGAATAATGAAATTGCACCAAAGGACATGTTGACTCACCCTCAACTCATGTCGGCTTATTTTCATAGGAAACCACTATAAATAGGTAGCTCAGCCTCATCACAAAAGAAATATTTTCGGTCATGGTATGAAGTAAGGAGAAGTTCGGAAATCATTAGAGAAGGAGCCATATAACCAGTGAGGAGGAGGCAAGAAGAAGTGAAGTGTTTAGTGACTATTTTTGTATAAATATACACTTCACACATGTGAGATTTTAGAGCCCTTGCAGAAAGAGTTGAGATACTCCAGGAATTACAGTCCTGGAGAAGGAAGATTTGGAGGAAGTCTAATAGATCCTCTAGCTGAGTTAAGGAAGGTGAGTCTGTCTCTCTCTCTAGCAAAGAAGTTTGGAGGTCAGAATTGCTCAAGGATTGAATCTAGGGCTATCTAAATTAGGGCTGAAAATTTTTAGATCTATTCAAGGGACCAAAGTTCTGAAGGGTAGCTAAAAAGGCAGAAGAAGCAAGAGCGTTGACTATCATTGACTCAAGGAAGAAAGATATTATTAAGGAAGCTTTGTGACTTGGTCTTGGAGAGGCAAATAGGTCAAGGGTCTTGGTCTTGGTATTCGTCAATTGAAGTGTCTATAATAAGAATATTTTGTTTGGGTTTTCCTCTAAAGTGGGAGGGGTTTTGGCCCTGGTTGATCGCCTATATTCTATGTCTCTTGTCTCTTTATGGTTTATGCATTGGAAGTTGTTTGGTGAAGAAGAACAGTATAATAACATAAGTAAAATAAGATCCTAATCTAAGAAGTAAAGATCATTCACAAGCAGTTACCTATCATAGAGAAATCAACTAATTGTTATGCCCTAGATTTCTCCACACCTTACATATCCCTCCACCTAAGGTATAGGTTGTCCCTAAGATCCCCAAAGGTCCTTTACGTCTAAACACTGCTTCTAAAGCCAGTCATACCTATAGCGTAGGAGATGACTTGGTGAGGTCTCATGTTTCAATGTCAATGCTCAAAGTCCTCTATAAGTGCCCATCCTAATGGAAAGCTCTACTTGTTGGGTGTGGAGCCTTATTTTTTTATTTTTATTTTTAGGACCCCAGTTCGTAATGGGGTGGCAATGCTGCCTATTTTTTCACTACTTGGGGGGGTGACAATGATTTTTATGAGCCCCCCCTAGGAAGGGCTTGGGGGCAACGCCCCTAAAGCTAAAAATAGATGTAAAATTGCCTTGTAAAATATTGTAACTTCGTAATCAATCTGAGCCGTTTGTAAGGCAGATGATCTTACGATATAAGTTATGTTTAATTTAGGGTTTTTTCCCCTAGAAGGCAACCCCTCGCTATATATGAGGGAGTTGTATTGTGGCTATGTATATGTTTTTCCTGAGCGGGAAAGAGAGAGGAGACTGTGTGAGAGCGAAGAGGAAATAATAGAGGATCGACTGTAGGTTGTATCTCTTCATTTTGTTGTATCATATAAAAGGAAGGATTGGTTGTTTCTCCGTGGACGTAGGCCAAATTGGGTGAACCACGTATATCTGTGTCTCTCTCTTGTTTTTTGCATTTTATGTATTTGTGTTTCTACAATATTTTATGTGTTCCATTTCTCTGTAATATATAATTCTCTAACAACTAGTATCAGAGCCGAAGGTCTATTTGGCTTATAAACTCGCATGAGAGAAGGGTTACTGGTTCGAGTGGGGGCAATGGGCGAAGATGGTAAGTTTAGCGTCGAAAAATTTAACGGCAAAAACTACCAACTATGGAAGATGCAAATGGAAGATTATATGTATCAGAAACATCTGTACCTACCATTGAGCAGAAAGACAAAGAAACCGACGAGTATGACATACACAAAATGAGATATTCTTGATAGAAAGGCACTCGGAACAATATGGTTGTGCCTAGCAATGTCGGTAGCCTTTAATATTTCAAAGGAAATGACAACAAACGGTTTCATGTCGGCATTGACCAAACTATATGAAAAACCCTCCGCCTCAAATAAGGTATATCTTATGAAGCATTTATTTAATATGAAGATGTCAGGGGGTGGATCTGTTGTTGATCATTTAAATGAATTTAATATTGTTACCAGTCCCTTAAGTTTTGCAGGGGTAAATTTTGATGATGAAGTTAGGGATTTGTTATTTTTGTGCTCATTACTAGAAAGTTGGAATGGTTTAGTTATGGCCATTAGTAACTTTGTTCCTGGATCTAGTACTTTAAAGTTTGATGTTGTTGGTGCAATCCTTAGCGAGGAAATGAAACGGAAAAGCTCCGATGAGACATTAGGTAATGCTTTGACTACAGAGACTGGGGGAAGAAAAGTGGAAAGAGGAAAGAGCCTAGGATTTCACAGTAAGTTAAGGAAAGAGATATCCAAGTCTAGAATGGGGATAGTGTGCTGGAAATGTAGGATGAAAGGACACCTGTAGAAATATTGTATGTCTAGGAAGGGAAAAGAAGGAGATGCACAACAAGAAAATAATCATGAAGCGAATGTGACAGTTGATGTGTTGCAATACACTTTGATTCTTTCATTATAAAATATTATTGATGTCTGGGTGGTAGATTCAAGGGCCTCATTCCATGCCACACCTGATAGGAAACATTTTCATGATTATGTTCAAGCATATTTTGGACAAGTTGGTTTGGGTGATGATAAACCTTGTAAAATCATTAGAATGGCTAAAGTTTTCATAAAACAATAGAACGGAAACCAATGGCTATTGAAGGAGGTAAGGCATGTTCCAGATCCGAAGAAAAACTAATTTCAACAGGGCAATTAGGAGGTGAATGTTGTGTAAATATTTTTACAGATAAAACCTGAAAGGTAACTAAAGGAGCCTTGGTAATAACAAAAGGAGAAAAGATTGGTGCATTGTATTTATGCAATGGTATTTCTATTTATGTTAAGGCTTTAACCTCTATAAGAGTAGATACAACATTGTGGCATCGTAGGCTCGGGCACATGAGTGAGAAGGGGATGAAGATTCTTCACTCAAGAAATTTGTTGCCAAGCTTGAAGCATCTTGATTTAGAATTCAGTGAGAATTTTGTTTATGGAAAGCAGAAGAGAGTCAGATTACTCAGAGTTGGAAAAGAAAAGAAGAGTGAAAAATTAGAGCTTATGCATACAAATGTACGGGGACCTACTCAGGTATCATTTCTTGGTGGCTCTCGCTATTATGTTACTTTTATTGATGATGCAACCAGAAAAACCTGGATTTATTGTATTCAAAATAAATATGATGTATTTGATACTTTCAAGAAATGGAAAGATTTGGTTGAGAATGAGACAGGAAAAAGGCTAAAGTGTCTTAGATAAGACAATGGAGGAGAATATTGTAACAAAGAGTTTGATAAGTACAATTAAGAGCATGGAATTCACAGAGAGAAGACAGTTCCAGGAACACTACAAGAAAATGGTGTGTCAGAAAAGATGAACATGACAAACATGGAGCGTGCAAGGTGCATGAGATTGCATGCAAGATTGCCTTTAAAATTTTGGTCAGATGTTGTAGATACTGCTATTTATCTAATAAACAGAGGGCCTTCAAGTTCATTGGATGGTGGTATTCCAGAGGAGGCATGGACAAGTAAAAAGGTAAACTACTCATTTTTAAAGGCTTTTGGTTGTGAAGCTTTTGTCCACATTAATAAATAATATAGACCAAAGCTTGAGGCAAATTCAAAGAAACGTACCTTTATTGGATATGGTGTTAATGATTTTGGTTATCGCTTTTACGATTATGAAAAACACAAAATCATTAGGAGTAGAGATGTCATATTCAACGAAAAGGTTTTGTATACAGATCAGATGCAGGAAAAGAAATAGGAAAAATAAAATGGAGAATACACAGTGCTTGAAGAGATCATAGAAAAAGTAAAGATGCCTGAAAATCATAATGATCAATAGTCAAAACAATAGCAACATGCACCTCAAACACCCGAAAGTGGGGTTAGAAGATCTACGAGGATAAGTAGACCCCTTGAATGATACTCTCCTTCATTATATTATGTATTGTTGACTGATTATAGTGAACTAGAATGTTATGAAGAAGCAGTGCAGGTAGAAACCATGAAGAAGTGGGAGATAACCATGAAAGAAGAGATGGGCTCCTTGGTACATAACCAAACTTGGGATTTAGTCAGGTTGCTTGCAGGTAAAACAACATTGCAGAATAAATGGGTTTACAGGTTGAAGGAAGAAGATGGAGGTAGAAAAAGGTATAAAGCTAGACTTGTAGTGAAGGGGTTTGCACAAAAAAATGTATATACTTTGATGAAATATTTTCTCCTGTTGTTCAAATTACTTCAATCATAACTATTTTAAGTCTAGTAGTAGCTGAAGATTTGCATCTTGAGCAGTTAGATGTAAAGACGACCTTTGTCCATGTGGATTTGGAGGAAGAGATCTATATGGAGCAGCCACAAGGATATGAGGTCAAAGGGAAGGAGAAACTAGTGTGCAGGTTAAAGAAGAGCTTGTATGGCTTAAAACAGGCTCCAAGGCTAAAATTTGACAGGTTTATATCTGAACAAGGTTATACTAGATGTAACTCTGATCATTGTGTTTATCTCAAAAGGTAAAATGATGGTAGGTATATTATATTATTATTGTATGTAAATGACATGCTTGTTGCGGGATCTAACACGCAGGAAATAAATGCGCTCAAAGGAAAATTGAAAAATTCATTTGCAATGAAGGATTTGAGTTCTGCAAAACAAATCCTTTGTATGAGAATAACTAGAGACAGGAAAAATCGCAAATTAAAATTGTCTCAGAGTGAGTACATACAAAAGGTGTTGGAAAGATTTAATATGTAGAATGAAAAACCAGTTACTACACCTTTGGCTAGCCATTTCAAACTAAGGAGAGGTGTCCCAAGACTCAGAAAGAGATGGATTACATGTTTAAAGTTCCATCTGCATCAACATTTGGAATTTTAATGTGTGCAATGGTCTACACAAGGCCTAATATTGCACATGCAGTGGGAGTTATAAGCAGGTACGTGAACAATCCAAGAAAAGAACATTGGATGGAAGTAAAGTGGATTCTCAGGTATTTTAGAGGTACCACATATCAAGCATTATGCTTTGGTGGTTCAAACATTGCTCTACATGGATATGTTGATGCAGATATGACAGGTGATAAAGATAACAGGAGGAGCACCACAGGGTATGTGTTTACTATAGGTGGAACAACTGTCAATTGGGTTTCAAAATTGCAGTGTCATTGCACTCTCAATGACAGAAGTAGAGTATGTTATTTCTACAAATGTTGATAAAGAAATTATTTGGTTACAAAGGTTTCTGGATGAATTGGGTAAGAAGTAGGAGTTGGGAAGGTTATATAGTGACATCGAGAGTGCCATTCATCTTGTAAAGAACTCTGCATTTCATTCTAAGGCTAAACATATACAACTCAAGTACCATTTCATATGGTCAATTTTGGAAGATGGACAGTTGAAGCTGGAAAAGATACACACTAGCCAGAATCTTGTAGATATGTTAACAAAAGTTGTAACCAAGGAGAAGCTGAGATTCTTCTCGGTTTCAACTGGTCTCCAAGTATGGTGATGAAGATGAGAAACAACCAAGTCCAAAGTGGAGTCATTGTCCAACAAATGAAGCAGTGATGGAGTTGCTATAATCAAAACACACATCCAGTGATGCCCACTAGGATATATTTGCCCAACATTCAGCTTGGAACACGTGTCCCTTAACTGTGGTCTTATTTTGCCTTTATTAACTTTTATTACATTAACCTTTCACCAGGGTTCTTACAGAACCCTCCCCCTCGGGGAACACTGTCCTTGGTGTTAAACCAAACCAAGACCTCAGCAAAATCGCTGAAAAGAAAACATACTGCCTATGGAGCTTTATAACTTAGCTTATTGGAATATTTACAATGAAAACCTGCTCAAAAGAAAAACATCATGACAACATGACAAGATAATAACCATAATCATATGACACACATACCACTTATTGGAGCTTCATAACTTAGCTTATGGTGGTATTTACATCCATATACAAAACATCAACAAAACATATTCCAACATAAACCGCATCAAACCAAAACTGCTTTGCCTCGACCGGAAAACAATGAAGGATATAGGGCCGCATCTGATATATTATCTCCCATGTAGCTTCTTCATGCCCAAAGTGATTCCACTACACTTTAAGTTGCTCTATCGCTCTGTTCCTGAGCATGAGATGCTTCCGCTGCAGTATGTACTAAGGCTCTGGCTGGAACTCTCTTTCTCACTCCACCTGCAATACAGACCAATCAATAACATGATCAACATTCTTTATATACTTATTGAGCAATGAAAGATGGAAAACATCATGGAATTTCACTATTGGAGGCAGTGCAAGTTGATATGCCACTAGTCCAATCCTCTTAAGGATCTCAAAAGGCCCGCAATACCGTGGTGCCAACTTGGCACATGAACCAATCCTCAAAGAGATTTTCTTGGGCTTGATGCGCAAATACACATGCTCCTAAACCTGAAACTCTTTGAACACCCTATGTTGATCTACATAACTCTTTTGTCTATCTTGCGCTACCTTTAAATTCTTCTTTATAAACTACATCTCCTGCTTCATGTCCAGTACAATAAGTACCCTATTCATTGGATCACTCCAGCTGATGGGAGTGTTACAACTCCACCCATACAAAGCCTCGAAAGGAATCATCCTCAATGACTCCCGATAATCATTATTTTATGCAAACTCTGAAAGATTTAAACAAAATAAACACACTAAATTATCATAGACATAAACAACAGAGACATGGCGGAAAAGGCCTGAGAGCCTCATTGCATTCCTCTCATTCTCATTATTAAAATAATGTTTATGATACACATATAAATACATGAGGAAGTTTGTCTCAAGATAGTGCATCTAACTTGGACTCTTTGGTTAAGCAAATATCTCAACCATATACTAATCTAGGAGCCTAACTAGTTGGAGAGAATCTCTCAACCAACTAGACCTAAGTTGACTCCTAACTTTGAGGAACAAACCCAATCTAGAAAGTTAGGAATTAAATCCAACTTTCATGATTTAATTAATTTAATATTTTTGGACTTATTATTGTTTTTAATGTGAGAGTGAGGCTAACATTCCCACCCTCAATGATAAGTCCAAAGTAAGAACTCGGTACCATCTTGAAGTCCTCATGCTGAAATTGTTGATCCTCAATGAAAAATTCCCTGAAAAACCACCAAAGCTAGATGCCGAAAAAACTCCAATCTAATGAGAACATGAATTAGCTGCAAGTCTAATACATCTCTAAAAATTGATGGACAACTCCATCAGGTGCCAAGCTGCAAAAGGATCCATTTGTCCTTTGCTTTCGATCAGCATCCCAAATGCTTGTCCACTGACAAAATGTTGATAATGCCTACTGGAAAATTTGATGATGTTGAAACTACCCACTAAATACTTTGATGTTGACCACCCACTGACGAATTTGTTGATGATGCCCACTGGATGATTTGATGATGATGCCCACTAGCTGATTTTGTTGATGTTGTTGAAAATTTCAGTCTGACAACCACCTTCAATTCCATTATCATTTCCCCCCTTTTTCAGCTGAAAGGAGAGACAATCATCTGCATTTGATTTCTGAACTCCCCCCCTTCAGGTGTAGGAGAGTGTCACTGTTGTACTCCCTCTTTCAGGTGCATGAGAGTACCATCTTCATTTGATTGTTGGCTGCAATAGGTGAGATTGAATTCCGTGGTAAAAATTATACAATCGTTTTACTGTTGATGACCATTCCCAAGGATCAACCTATGCATAATTGATCTTCAATCTCCCAGGTTGGTGTTGTTTGCATCATTTATGTGATGAGTGATTCTACTTGCCACAATGGTGACAAGGATGGAGATCAAAACAATGATCTTCCATGTGACCTTTTCTCTTGCATGTGTGGTTTGTCTTCAACTTTTTCATGGCTTGCTGATGTTATTTGATCAAGAAATCCATCATTGATGAACTTGATCAGCTTAGAATAATATGGGATATGAAAGTTGCTGTCATCTTGGTCATATCCTAATCCACGTCGCTTTTTGTTGCTTTGGATTTCTCCCAATGCCTTGATGATTGACTTGTAAGAAGAAGACTGAACTTGATCGTGGACAACTTCTTCACTTGAAGTTGTATGAATCAGTGGCTTGGAATCATCATCTTCTGAATTTGGATTGTTGAAAGGATTTGAAACACATCCCTTATGCAACAACTCATCTTGTTGTAGTTGGGATTCAAGTTGAAGAAACTCAATCGTATCATGTGTCTGTTGTAGATGCATTGAAATATTAGCAAGAGTTTCTTTGTTGATTTGCACCATGTCTTTAGCAGTTGATAGGATTAGATCGTTAAGAACCTATAACAACTAAATTTTTTGGCCATGTGAACTCACTCGCTTGAACTCATGCTCGCTTGCTTTTGAAACTTGTTTGATTTTTTTATTAAACTTGTTTGCTTGATCGTCACTTTGAATTTCACACTCGCTTTGAATTTATGTTAACAATTGAATGTTGGAACTCATGCTTGTTTGTTGCCATGGTCGCTTGATTTAGAGTTGAACTCACTCGCTTGATGCTTGCTTGATTGTTGCTTGAATGTCACGCTTTGCTTTGAACCTGTTCACTTGCACTTTGTACTCGCTTGAACTTGCTCACTTGATTGAGATTATTTGTAAAAGAAGGGTGTCACTCGAAAATGCACCCAAGAAAATGCTTACAATAATTTCAATGACTACTTCAAGTGAATTTGATGACTCAATTGAAAATAATTTACTCACTTGACCCTTTATCAATTCAAATCTTTGGGTGTCAGGTTCAACCGAGAATGCACCCTTACAATTCAACTCAATTTGATTACAAGTCAACTTACAAAAAATAAGATTATTTGCAAGTTACAATTTTGTTTTGAGTTGAATCTTACAAAAAAGTTGCAAGTGCATTGTCCAAAAGTTGATGTAGTTCATTGTTGATTGTTGATGTAGATGACAATTTCATTAACTTGATTTCCTTGAATGAATGATGTTGAATTGCATGTTGATGCAGAATCTTTTTGAATGCTGATGTTGACAACTTGACATCTTTTGATTATGTGTTGCAGTTGATCAATTGCTTGTGCTTTGCTTATGTATGTTTGATTATATGAGCTTGAATAGAATTTATTATGTGCATGCACTTCCTTAATTTTTTGTGTACTCCATGTGTATCTTTTTACGAGGATAGTGTCAAAACTAGACACACAAGAAAATAAGCAACATCAAGAATCATGCGCCATCACAAACATACTCATGGTGTACCTAAGATCCCCTTATTCCGTTTCAGGTGGATCTAGGACACAATCACCACCAAAAAGATATGTTTTTATTAAGTATTGAGTACATAAGCAATCAACTACACCCTTATAACTCCATTGTTGACACTATTTAGCAACAAAGTTCTATCTTCAAAACTTTAACTTTGACTTGACTTTTGTAATGGACTTGATTAAGTCACTCCAAAAATGTTCACTTATCACTCCAAATATTACAAAATATACACCTTATCACTCCAATATTATTATTCTCATTATAATCAACTATTTCTAAAGGGTGACTCACTCTTTAACCCTAAATAGCATTAGATTTTTTTATTTTTTTAACCTTTCTCAGCACAATAAGATGATCCTAATTTTCCCTTTTTAACTTTCAATGGATAAAATTAATTTTGATGAAGATTAATCCACTCCATATATTCATCATTAAATCAAATCAATATTTCTGATATTGTTCCTAATTTGGATGCACTTACCATGACAAATTATATCAAAAAACCATACCATATTCATGACAATTGTCGCATGTCATAGCTATTAAAAACTTGTGGCAATGTGCACTGTAGATCCCAGGTTCTTTGCCGAAATATCAAATCTCGGTCTGAGTTGTCTAGTGCAAGCCTGGGGTCGATAACGGAAGTCGAATCCCAAAGGGCTTGTATCTATTGACATCATATGAAACAAATAATCAATCCTCAGCAAAGGGTACATGTTCTTGACTGTTACCTTATTTAGCTGCCTGTAATCAATGCACAATCTAAGAGTACCATCTTTCTTCTTTACTAACAACACTGGTGCGCCCCAAGGTGATACACTGGGTCTGATGTATCCTTTGTCCAACATTTGCTTTAGCTGCAACTTCAACTCTACCAACTCAGGTGTGATCAATCTGTAAGGTGCTTTCGATGCTAGAGCTTCCCCTAGCACTAACTCAATAGAAAATTCTACCTCCTTGTGAGGTGGCAACTCTGAAATGTCCTCAAGAAATACATCCCGAAACTGTTGCAATACCGATTACCTGCTCAACACATTAGCATCCTCAACCTCCTTACCCTTATCATTAGAAATGTGTACTGCAAATATCACACAACCTTTTCTGCAACTATGCTTAGCCTGCATAGCAGTAACCATCCTTACTAATGTAGGCTTCTTCTTTACCTGCAAGGCCCTCTTTTCCCCACTCTCATCCACACACTCAATGGCCTTGTCGAAGCAATGTAGTTTGGTTCTGTGAAGGTACAACCAATCCATACCCAAAAGCATACGATACGATCCCAATGGCAATACATTCAAATGCATTGTTGTAGGCATACGATTTAACTCAAATGCACAAGCTCTTACCCAATGGTGAACTCGCTTATTTGTACCTACAACTAACTGTACCAACCAAGATTATCCATGCACTTCTTTTCTCAAACCACACTTATCCACTAGGTTAGGATTAATATAATTATAGTTAGATCCACGATCACAAAGCTTACCATCCATCTCAATAGATGCCTGATGATTCACTTGCCTATTGTCCACAATTGCATAAATACAAGGAATGCTATAACCAACATCACCAACTGTATGTGCCTCCTGAGAATTGAGATCTGGGGTCTACCACCACTATGATATTGTGGAAAATCCCTCTTACGATGATCCTTACCACATATCCAACACTACAATGGTTCCCTACCACTGCCTCTAGCCTGCTGCTCTCCATGTCCCTTCTCAGTTGTATTGAATCTCTTGTAAGGAACTGCATTATCTTTCTCACTTGCATCTTGAGGTCTTCCTCACTTTGGTGGCCATTTTCCTTTAGCTTTGTCATTTCTTTTCAAGTCATGTTTAGGCTCAACTTTGCGCTTCAACTGCTCATAACAATGCTTCAACTTTTGGATGGCCTCCTCCAACGATCTAGGCTCATCAAACTCAATCCGATATCTGTATGCAACTAGCAATCCATTGATGAATCTCTGAGGCAAAGCACATATCTCAATAGAAACCATCTGAAACTCATAAAACTCCTTAGCTCTGTCATCATAATACCTCTTAGACAAGTAATTCTTCTTGAAGAGCCTTTCGAATGCATGCCAAGTAAAATCATCCTCATTTATGTCCTTGACATTCTTCATGTATTCGTACCAAATATCCGCTTTACCTTTGAGAATGAAAAGGGTTATCCTTACTTTCATGTTTTCTAAGTAATCATGCAATCTAAATAATTTACGCATGACAAACAACCAAGCCTCCGCATCTTGCGATTTCTTCATCTCTCCATTAAATATAGGTGGATTTTCCTTCTTGAACCTGTCTAGCAAGTATCCCATATCATTCCTTCTGTACAGATGATAATGATGATGATCATGATGTCTGTCATAACGAGAACTAGAGTAATACCTGTGTTTTTCACCCCTCCTATCTTGAGTGTCCAACATCCTACCATCTTTGATAGTGTTAGATCTATCTGACCTGTGTCTACTATGAGACATGCTTCCATATGCCCCATTAGTTTTGTCCTCATGTCCATGTTTGATCCGAAGAGGTCCAAGTCGCTGCAAATCTAACAAACTCTGAAGTAATATCACATTCACCCATGCTTGTTTCTCGTGTTTGCATGATTTTGTCATTGTCTGCTTTGTAACTCCTTATTTCTTCCTTCAAGTTTCTCAATGTGCCTACCAAGTTAGAAGAGTGCCCCACACCACGTTGCCATCAGATTCATAGGGAGATTCTATGTAGTCTACCACCTTGTTGTACGTTTGATCACTTTGTTGCAAGGCATATTATGTTAGCTAAACCAAATCACCATAAATCAATGTACCTTAGCATACTCAGGGAGGATACCTTGTTTGCAAGATCATCAAATCAACGTGATGTATGTACAACATAACCAAAATAACGCATAGACATATATCAATAAGTGCATAAGTGCATAACCATCATACCAGCTAGGTCCATTCATCTATGTAAGGCCATATCAACAATGCATGTTATGAATTTATGCATGACAACAACCAATACTCCAGTATACACATTGCCTCATGCAACTATCAACCTGCATAAGCAATGCCTACTTAACTACACATAACATAACCGCATGTAGCCGAGCATAAGCAATCAATTATTGTAACCAACCTACAAGATTGACGCATGTAATCAAATAACCAAGAATGCAATCCAACATACAAGAATGTAATCAAGCTGCATATAATTGAATAACCAATCATATACTCATGATGACACATTCCATAAAATCAACATCAAGTTACTCATGATAACCTTACTTCTACCATGATCAATATGATGTAGTGCAATAAGCACATGGAACACAAGTGTAAGAGCCACACATGCAACTGACATGCATGCATGACCAACACATTCACCCATATCTGTAGCACCAGATATGACCCAAAGAGAGCACAACCATGCTCTGATACCAATCTGTAACACCCCCTCTCCTAGGTCTAGCCAAAGTAACCATGCCAACTAGGGTAAACATGAGGAGAGATGTTACTACAATACGATTCGACCTCATATATCACCACAAGGAAGTGGAATCAACGGAACATCACATATAGTCATCCAATGTCATCAACAGACCCCTCAGGAGACAGAGCCACTCAGACAGCCTGTCCCTAGGTCCCACTGCTATGTTGCAGCTCCTACGCCTCAGTCACTCTCGTGCTATAGGCAAGGGAGTGACCAACTACCTAAAGTTGCTCTCACAGGCCTACCTACCAATGACTGTGGTCCATAATTGCTAGTTCTGTGCTAGCAACCCTGAGATTTGAGCCACTTTTCTAGCCCAGAATCCTGGACTTTTCCCAGAACTTGTAAATTTCAGAAATAATTAAAAACATGATAACCATTGTGATCAATCAAAAATCACCTTTAGGACTAGGCCCAAGCATCCCCAACCGGGACTAACATTCTATCAAGCACTTGGCATCAATGCAACCTACAGGTCTAGGATACAAGACATAGCATAAATGATCAAAACAACTTATGAAGCATAACTAGAAGGATCACCTCCTTCTCCATTGAACTACTACATTATCAATTAGGTATTGCATCCATCCATTTAACAGTTAAAAGTAAATATATGAAATAACCATGTCATTAACCATTCATTCAACCATGCTTATAACCATCATAAAACCATATAAATGTCATAGATATGACAACCATTAAATCCACATATAAATTAGTGCAAAAGTAAGAGAAATTAACTTTTATTAATCATAGGCATATCCGACCAGTTTCAAGACTTCCACATACCACCAGACCATAGACATGCTGAACCAAATATCTCTTTCAGCAAGTCACCCCCATGCCATATTCCAAGCATGGATGTGGGATCTCATAGAACAACCAATCCAAGAACAATTAAGGGAATCCAGAGGTTAAACCACCTCCGCCCTCATCCAAACGTGATCACACCAAAATCGGTGCTCCGATCACAACCAAATAGAACTTTGGATGCCATCTGAAATCCATCATTATCCTTGAGGAATTTTCCATCTCCTTTTCTCTCAAGCTTTACTGCAATCCAAACCCAGAGCATTAGGCCCTAAACCGAGACTATTCCCTCAGGCTTTACCGTGTATCCCACCAAAACCGGTCAAAGGATTCCTAGGCCTTTGGGAATGAACCTTGAGACCACCTTCGTCTTGAATTCTGAAATCCATCCAACGATTCCAAAGTTCTAAAACTGAAATAAGAATCCTAACATACCACGGCATCCGGAAAAAGGCTAGGATAGGCTGAAATCTACTGTCATAACCCGATAATACCATGCCATCGATATCAAGAGAACCATCCACTGACATGCAAAGCCATGCATGTCCAAAACAACTAGGAAATAACACTTGCAAAAGGTTACCTACAAGTATTCCTGCTAAAGTTGTTTGATCCTGCTTTTCGTTCCTTGTTCCTTGCTTGATTTTCCTTTCCTTTCCTTACCTTCCTTTTTCTTTGCTCCAAACTAGAGTGCTCCAAGAAAACTCTAAGTGACCAAGAGAGTGAGAGTGAGAGAGAATAATGAGAGAGCTCCAAACTTGAATTGAAAAAAACCATGAATTGATCCTCAAAATCCTTTCTATGCATGAGGCCTCTAATTTCTTAATTTCCATTATTTTCCTTCAATTTCCTCCTCACATGCAAGATGTGACCTTTTACTTTCCTTTTCTCCTAATTTCCTTTTATTTTCTTAAATAAATGTGCCAAAAATGTCTTTTTCCCTTTTAATGTCTTCGCCTTAGCCTTTGCCAATTTTCCTTGGCCAAAGCACACATCCAGTGATGTCCACTAGGATATATTTTCCCAACATTCAGCTTGGAATACATGTCCCTTAAGTGTGGTCTTATTTTGCCTTTATTAACTTTTATTGCATGAACTTTTCACCAGGGTTGTTACAGTATCGACTTGCATGTGTATTTTCTTTGCTAGATTTGGCATGCATGTCATTTCATGTAGTTCTTTTCTATCATGGCATGGGTTTTTCTAGGTGTAATAGAGTTTTTCAGCCTAGCCTTGGCATTTCTGGATAGCCATGGTTTGATGGGGTTCTCATGTTTTGGTTGAGTTGGATTATCGGATGGATTTGACGTTGAGTGGGGTGGATCTTCGAATGATAGAGCAAATGGCCTAGTGGTCCTTGAACCAGACTGTGGATCATAGTAAAGCCATTGACCTAGTGACCCCTAAGTCAAATTTTGGGTTCTGGTAATGCTAAGAATGTGTTGCCTCGGTGGGCCTAGGAATCCTTGTCGGTGAATGGTAGGATATACGATAAAGCCAAGAGGTGGTTTGCTCTTTGTTGGGCCTAGTAATCGAATGGTAGGATATACGATAAATCCAAGAGGTGGTTTGCTCTTTGTTGGGCCTAGTAATCCCAGGTTTGGGATATGTGGTAAAGCTTGGAGAGTGGGTCTCGGTTTAGGGCCTAGTGATCTGGGTTTGGATTGCAGTAAAGCCTAATAGACTAGGAGATAGAAAAATTCCTCACAGTGTAGGTGGAGAAATTTGGTGGCATCCATGCTTGTTTGGCCTAGTGATTAGGTGGAGATCACGGTAAAGACTATTATGATGTGTTTATTGTGTTTGCCTAGTGATCTGGGATGGATTATGGTAAAGCTTGGTTTCTATTGATAAGGGTGAGGTGGTTTAGCCTCAATATGCCCTAGTTGAGTTTTTTTGGTTTGAGTCCCATATTCATGCTTGGAATTTGGCATGGGGGTGAATTGTTGAAGAGATATTTGGCTCACCCATTCTATAGTCAGGTTGAACGTAGTCCCATCTTCAGTGGGTTGATTGCATTCATTAATGATAAATTCATTCCCTTGATTTCTATGTGCAAGTGTACTAATGTATATATGGATTTTGATGGCTGATATGTTTATTGTATTTATGTTCCTATTATGTTGGTTATATGCACATTTTATGACAACACCTATGTATGGCTCTCCGCATGTTTTTACTTGTCCAGTATGGATACTGTGTCTATGTACTAATAGATGAATATGCAACAAATGGCATGGGAAACAATGGTTTATAATGATTCTCAGATAAGTATGATATCCCTACCCTTAATTATATTGTTTATACCTATAGGTTACATGTTGGTGACTTGTTTGACGAAATGCATGTCATGGCTAGTAGGGGTCTAGTTATGGACTTGTTAAACTTATTACTTTTGCATCATTGTTTCCCTATGCTTTTATTGGTTTCAAGCTATCATTTCGTTCTGGGCAGTGGCTTGGGCTCTAGGCCTGAAAAAGTGGCTTAAATCATGGGGTCGATAGCACAGAACTGGAAATTCTGGTCCACAGTCGTTGGTAGGCAGGCCTATGAGAGCGACTTTGGGTTTCTAGTCACTCCCTTGCCCATAGCATGAGAGAAACTATGGCCTAAGAGGTCCAAAACAACAATGGGACCTAGAGACAGGTTGTCTGAGTGGCTGGCTTGTCTCCTAGGGGTTCTGTTGATGATGTTGGATAACTGTGTGTGATGTTTTGTCAATTCCAGTTCCTTAAGGTCACATAGGAGGTCAAATCTAATCATAGTAGCCTCTCGTCTCATGTTTATCTTGGTTGTCATGGTTACTTGGGTGGATGTGGGAGGATGGTGTTACAGAGCGGTATTAGAGCATGGTTCAGCTCTTGGACTGGATGGGTTGAATGTGTTGGTCATGTATGCATGTCAGGTGCATGTGTGTCTCTTACACTTCTATACTTGTTGCATTTGCTTGATGATGGATTAGGGTTGTAGTATGGTTATCATGGAGAATTTGATGTTGATTTCGTGAAGAGCATGTAACATGAGTATGTGACTGACTGTATATAGTTATTTGTCACTTACATGTTGATTTTATGTCACCTACTTACATCCTTGTATGTTAGGTCACATTTTAAATATTTTGATTCATATATGAGTCTTGTAGGTTGATTGCAAGGATTGATCGATTATATTTGACTACATGCGTTTATGCGTATTTGTAGTTGGTTAGGCATTGCTTATGCATATTGTCGGTTGCATGTAGCAATGTGTATAATGGAGTAATGGTTGTTGTCATGCATGAGGTCATAGCATGCATTGTTTATATGGCCTTGCATTGATGACTGGACCCTAGTTAGAGTGATGTTTATGAGTTGATACATTTACTTGTGTATGTCTATATGATGATATGATTATGTTATACATGTATCACATTGATTTGGTGATCTTGCAAACAAGGAATCCTCCTCGAGCTATACTGAGGTATGTTGATTTATTGTGATTTGGTTTATCTGACATATTATGCATTGCAGGAAGAGAAATATCAAATGGCTAGCAAGATGGTTGACTACAGAGACTCTCCCTATGAATCCGAAGAGTAGTATGGTGTTGGGAACTCTTCAGATTTGGCAGTTACATTGAGAAGTTTGAAGGAAGAGATAAGGAGTTGTAAGGTAGATAATGATCAGATCATACAGACACAAGAGAAGCAGGCATAGGTGAATGCTATACTTCTTCGGAGTTTGTCAGACTTGCAGCAACAAGGGATGCTTCGGACCAGCCATGTACATGAGGACAAAACTAATGGGATGTATGGTAGTAGATCTCATGGTAGACACAGGTCAGATAGATCTGATACAATGAGAGATGGCAAGTTGTTGGACACTCCTGTTATAGACATTTTTGTGCCTCACAGCATTGAGCATGAAATGTCCATAATCTAAGGGATCCAAAGTCCCTAAACATGTTGTTCCTACCCCTAGAGGAACAAGGCTAACAAACCACAGCAATTCACAAAAGTTCTCCACCAGAAACTGCTCAAAAACAAGTCAATTCAGGATCAATTCAGTGGCTCCACTAGCTGTCTGCGCTGAATGTCAAAGCCAACACTGGCTACCTGCGCTGAATGTCAAAGCCAACACTGGCTACCTGCGTTGAGCGAGAATTGCCAAATGGCAAGTTCATTCCAAGAGGTGTGAAGACCCAGGAAGCTTCCAGAATCTTCCTCAATGACACTTGCCTCAGTGAATTCGACTAGTGATGAGTAATAGGTTCCAAATCTCCAAGTGGAAGCAAGAACCTCCAAGTGGAATCAAGAACTGACAGAGGGAGAGGACACTAGTCAGATCTCAAGCTGACTCATCCTCTCTCCAAACATCTATATATGGGTCTCTCCTCCATGAGATCTGGGGGCTGGAATTTTGTTATTGCAAAGAATTGTTGTTGGTTTGAGATTGGAATCATTGGGTGCTTAATGCTTTGAAGGGGGTGAAGATAGGAATTCCATTTGCTGGGAAGGAGATGCTGGATTGGAGCCCTCTGGGTTGTATCTCTTCGTGAACCTTGTTATTCATCAATAAAGCTATCTTGGTTTCTCCTATATACTGATGTATCTTTGATGTATGATTGCATTAGTATGTTTAGTTTATTTCTAATCCTGAACTAGTTATGAATATGAATCCATGTCTTGTGTAGTGTTCTCTTCTTGTGATCTTGCAGAAACCTCTTGAAGCTGGGTGAGCGAGAAGGCAAGTAGCTGGGAACCCTCAAAGAGAAGAGAGACCGGATCGAGGGACAAACGGAAGACACCGGTTAGTCCATCTATCTCTCTTCATTCTTACTTCATAAAGGAAGAATACTAGAATAGCTGTCTCTGTTTGTTGCTAAGGCACTGTCACACCTTAGGTGGATAGGATCGTCCTGCATAGGCATTTTTCCCCACAACAACTCCGGAAAGGAGGGGCGTTGAGTAAAGGTATTATTTGAGTTTTGGTTCTAATAGACATCATTATTGCCATCGCTATCATCCTTACAAGAGGAATGATAGGGGATACTTGCCAGATGAGTTCAAGAAAGCAAAACCACCTACTTTTGATGGAGATATGAAGAAGCTGGAAGATGCAGAGACTTGGATACTTGGAATGAACAAATTCTTTGAGTTGCATGAGTACACAGATAACATGAAGGCTAAAATAGTTATATTCAACTTAAAAGATAAAACATACATTTGGTGCGAATATTTTAAGCAGGTTTGAGACATGAGGACAAATGACTTAAGTTGGTGGGAGTTCAAGAGAAATTTCAGGAAGAAGTACTTGTTAGAAATTTACTATGACAGTAAGGTAAAAGAATTCTATGAGCTAAAGAAGGGATCAATGATAGATGAAGGGTACATGACCAAGTTACTGGAACTATTGAGGTATGTATTGTATCTTACTGTATTGTTAGTGGTTTTCCATTAGCATTTAGAGATCAGATTAAGTATGATGAGCCTCAGTCACGTGAGGATTTATTAGGAAACTCAAGCATTGTTATGAGTAATCAAATCATAAGAATAAATCTCAGCATGGATGGAAAGGAAAGGAAAAAGGTAAAGGTAAATGGTAGCCTAAGAGGACAAGTCCTCAACATGCATATGAGAAAGAGAATGTGGCACCGCAAAAGAGATTTAATGCAGCTAGACAAGGACATGAGTCGCAACAACAACATAGAAGTGTTGGTATTGGTCGGTTGGAGTGTTGTACATGTGGCAAGGAACACCTTAAGAGAGATTGTCAACAGAACTAGGGTGGTAGACCTCAAATATACAATTCACAGCAGGCACAAACTGTTGGGGACGTTGGTCAGAGTATTCCACTTATCTATGCAGCAGTGGACAACAGGCAGACAGAACACCAGACATCTTTCATTGAGATGGACGGTAAGCTTTGTGATCAAGTTATTTCTATTTTGATTGACCCTGTATCTAATTATAGCTATGTTAGTCCTAACTTGGTGGATAAGTATGGTTTGAATAAGGTATTGCATGCAGAGTCTTACTTAGTGTAGTGGGCTATAATTACAAAGAAGCGTGTTCATCATTGGGTAAGATCTTGCGCATTTGATTTAAATGGTATGCCTACAACAACATGTTTAAATATGTTACCGTTGGGATCATACAATATGTTGTTGGGCATGGATTTGTTGTATCTTCATAGAATCAGGGTTGAAAACTATGACAAACTATTGAGTGTGTTGATGACAATGGAGAACTAAGAGTCTTGCAAGGTAAGAAGAAAGCCACATCAATTAGGATGGTGATAACTACGCAAGAAAAGCCTAGCCGCGGGAAAGGATGCAAGCTGTTTGCATTACACATTTCTAGTGATAAGGGTAAGGAGGTTGAGGATGCAGATGTGTTGAAGAGATATCCAGTGTTGTAGCAGTTTCAAGATGTGTTCCCTGAGGACATTACAAAGTTGCCACCTCACAAGGAGGTAGAATTTTCGATTGAGTTAGTGTGAGGCACAACTCCAACATCTAAAGCACCTTACAAGATGAGCACACCTGAGTTGGTTGAGTTAAAATTCCAGCTGAAAGAAATGTTGGACAAGGGATACATTAGGCCAAGTGTATCGCCTTGGGGTGAATCGGTCTTATTTGTGAGGAAGAAATATGGTACCCTCATATTATGCATTGATTACAAGCAGTTGAATAAAGTGACTATCAAGAACAAATATCCTTTGTCGATGGTTGATGGCTTGTTCGATTAGCTGAAGGGGGAAACAACATTCTCGAAGATTGACTTGAGATCCTGATACCATCAAGTACACATCAAAGAGGAGGACATTTACAACACTGCGTTCAAGACTAGGTATGGGCATTTTGAGTTTGTTGTTGTTCCATTTGGCTTAACTAATGCTCCAACTGCATTCATGTGTTTGATGAATAGTGTGTTGTGTCCATATTTGGACAAGTTTGTTATTGTGTTCATTGATGATGTACTGGTATATTCTAAAAATGAGGAAGAGAACATCGAGCACTTAGCAGCAGTATTGAGGTTGTTGAGAGAGCATCAGTTGTATACTAAGCTCAACAAGTGTAGTTTATTTTAGACTAAGGTGCACTACTTGGGTCATGTTGTCTCCAAGGAAGGCATTGTAGTGGATCCAAAGAAGATAAGGGCCATCATGGAGTGGGTAGATCCTAAGAATGTGGATGAGGTGAGATCCTTCATGGGTTTGGTAGGTTACTACAAGAGATTCATCAGGAACTTCTCACAGATTTCTTATCCCATTACATCATTGCAAAGGAAAGGTAAGAAGTTCGAATGGACAAAGGAGTGCGAGGCTAGCTTTGAGCAACTTAAGTAGTTGTTGACACATGCACCAATACTACAGATTGCAGATCCGAATAAAGAGTTTGTGGTATGCACAAATGCTTGCAAGAGAGGGCTTGGTGGAGTCCTTATGCAGGATGGACAGGTGGTATGTTATGAGTTCCAGAAACTAAACGAGAATGAGAGGAACTACCTGACACATGATCTTGAGTTAACAACAATTATACATGCACAGAAGATGTGGAGGCACTATCTTCTTGTCAGGTGGTTTATGCTTATGAGTGATCACATTGGGTTGAGGTATTTGTTTGAGCAGCCGAATCTGAACTCCAGGCAAGCTAGATGGTTGGCCACGATCAACGAGTTTGATTTCGAGATCAGGTACATCAAAGGGAAAGAGAACAGGGTGGCAGATCCTCTCAACAGATGGTTACAGGTACATCACTTGGCAACTATGAGCTCCTATTGGACAAATTTACAGGATATGATCTTGCAGGCAGGACAACAGGATGTCAGGTATATGGGATTGTGCATAGGTTACAACAGGGGTGATAGTACAGGTATAGGTACATGTGCTGGTACAGGTACATGTAGTGGTACATGTGGTAGTACATGTACATGTACATGTGCAAATGCACAGAGCATGGACTATCGTCTTACAACAGATTGATTGGTCAGGTTCTGAGACAAGATATATGTACTAGATAGCAGTGAGCTCAAGAAGGTGATCTTGAGGGAATTTCATGTGAAACCATATTCAGGTCACCCAGGTTATCAGAAGACACTGACAGCAGTGAAGAGATATTATTATTGGCCAAATTTGAAGAGGGATGTAGCAGAGTTTGTGGCAAGGTGTTTCGACTGTCAGCGAGTGAAAGCAGAGTGTAAACATCCAGGTCGACTGCTACAACCATTTGTGATTCTAGAGTGGAAATGGGAGGTTATTTCCATGGATTTCATCACAAGGTTGCCAAAGACAGTGAAGCAACATGATTCCATCATGGTCATTGTGGACATGTTAATAGAGGTTGCACATTTTGTTCTAGTAAAGTCTACATTCTCAGTTAGTGATGTAGCACAGATATTCATCTAAGATGTGGTTATACTACATGGTGTTCAAAGAACATTGAGTCAGATAAGGATGTGATTTACTTCCAAGTTTTGGTAGGAGTTATTTGCGGGTTTTGGCATAGAGTTGGCCTTCAGCACAACTTATCATCCGCAGACAGATGGACATGTAGAGAGGGTCAACAAGATATTAGAGCACATGTTGAGGATGTATGTGATGCATCAACAACAGAAGTGGGAAGACTGTCCCCCTTTGGTAGAGTTCGCATACAACAACGATTATCAGGAGTCTTTAAGGATGAGCCATTTTAAGGCATTATATGGGCAGAGTTGTAACACTCCCATTAGTTGGAGTGATCTGGTTAGCAAAGTATTGATTGGACTAGATATGTTGGTAGACATGGAACAAGAGATGTAGGTGATCAAGAAGAATCTAAAGGCAACACAAGATATGAAGAAGAGTTATGCAGATAGGAATAGATTGTTCAATGAGTTCTAGGTTAGGGAATAGGTGTATTTGTGAATCAAATCAAAGAGCTCCTTGCAGATCGACTCATGTGCCAAGTTGGCACCACAGTTTTGTGGACCCTTCAACATCATTGAGAGGATTGGGCTAGTAGCCTATCGACTTGCACTGCCTTTGAAAATGTAATTCCATATGTTTTCCATCTATGTTTTCTTAAGAAGTATGTTGATAATGTGATTGACTGGTTTGTATTGCAGGTAGAACTAGATGGATAATTCCAGACGGAGCCTCAGTGTATATTGCAGAAAAAGGTGTTCATGCTCCGAAACCGAGCAATCGAGCAAGTTAAAGTGCAATGGAAACACTTTGGGCCCGATGAAGCTACATGGGAGATGGCAGATCAAATGCAGGCCATGTATCCTTCCTTGTTTGCCAGTTGAGGCAAAGCAACTTGACATGGTGGTTTGGTATTTGCTTATGGTGGTTTGGTATTTTCTTATGGTGGTTTGGTATTTGCTTATGGTGGTTTGGTATATGCTTTATGGTGGTTGATATATGCTTTATGATGGTTTGATATATGTTATATGATGTTTTGATATATGCTTAGACATGGTGTTTAGTATATGTTTTGATATATGCTTTGGTATATGATTTGGCATATGTTTTGGTATCTATATTTTTGATGATGTTGCTATATGTACACCCGTGTATGGATGTAAATACTATAATGAGCTATGTTACAAAGCTCCACTATGCGGTGTGTTGTCATGTTGTCATGATGTTCTTCTCTTGAGCATATATTTCATTGTAAATACTACATCGAGCTATGTTATAAATCTCCAGGAGTAGCATGTCCTCTTTCAGCAGGTTTCTGAAGTATATGTGTGATTGAACACCAATGACGGTGTCCCCCAAGGGGGAGGGCTCTGTAACAACCCTGGTGAAAATTTCATGTAATAAAAGTAAAAAACAGTAACCACAGATGAATGGGACACTTATTCCAAATTGAGTGTTGGATAGGACATCCTAGGGGGTGCTCATTTGGTTGTTTATGGCTAAGGAAATTGGCAAAGGAAATGGATAAGGCTTTAGAAAGGAAAAATGACATTTTTGGCACAATTATTTATGAAAATAATGGAAATTAGGAGAAAAAGGAGGTGAAAGGTCACAGGTTGCATGTGAGGAGGAAAATCAAGTAAAATAATGGAAAATGAAGAAAATAGAGACCTCATTCATAAAGAGGCCTATGAGGATCAGTTGGTAACCTTTTGTCAGTTGAGTTTTGGAGCACTCTCATTATTCTCTATCTCTCTCCTACTCTTGGATACTTAGAGTTTTCTTGAATCACTTTGGCATTGGAGCAAGACAGGAAAAGAAGGCAAGAGGAAGCAAAGATCAAACAGAGAAAGGCAGGATCAAGCAGCTACAATAGGCTTCATTTCAGGGATTGACTTGCATGTGTATTTTCCTTAATAGATTTGGCATGCATGACATTGCATGTGATTCTTTTCTATCATGGCATGGGTTTTTCCAGGCGTAATAGTGTCTTTCAGCCTAGCCTTGCCATTTCTGGATAGCCATGGTGTGATGGGGTTCTCATGTTTTGGTTGAATTGGATTGCCGGATGGATTCGAAGCTGAGTGGGGTAGATCTCTGAATGATAGAGCATGTGGCCTAGTGGTCCTTGAACTGGGCTATGGATCATGGTAAAGCCATTGGCCTAGTGACCCCTGAGCCAGACTGTGGGTTGTGGTAAAGCCATGATTATGTTTCCTCGGTGGTCAAGGAATCCTTGTCGGTGAATGGAAGGATATATGGTAAAGCCAAGAGGTGGTTTTCTCTCCGTTGGGCCTAGTAATCCTGGGTTTGGGATATGCGGTAAAGCCTAGAGAGTGAGTCTCGGTTTAGGGCCTAGTGATCCGAGTTTGGATTGCGGTAAAGCTTGAGAGACTAAGAGACATGAAAATTACTCGCGATGTAGGTGGAGAAATATGGTGGCATCCATGCTTGTTTGGCTTGGTGATCGGGTGGAGATCACTTTAAATCCTGTTATGATGTGTTCATTGTGTTGGCCTAGTGATCCGAGATGGATTACGGTAAAGCCTAGTTTCTATTGATAAGGGTGAGGTGGTTTAGCCTCGATATGCCCTGGTTGAGTTCTTTTGGTTTGAGTCCCACATTCATGCTTGGAATATGGCACAAGGGTGAATGGATGAAGAGATATTTGGCTCGGCCATTCAATGGTCGGGTGGAACGTGGCAGTCCCATCTCCAGTTGGTTGATTGCACTCATTAATGAGAAATTCATTCGCTTGATTTCGATGTGCAAATGTATTGATGTATATATGGATTTTGATGGCTTATATGTTTATTGTATTTTTGTTTCTATTATGTTGGTTATATGCACATTTTATGACAAAAACTATGTATGGCTCTCCCCATGTATTTACTTGTACATTAATGGATAATGTGTCTATGACCTAATAGATGAATATGTAACAAATGGCATGAGGGAACAATGGTTTATAAAGATTCTAATATAAGTATGAGATCCCTACCCTTAATTATGTTGTTTATACCTGTACGCTACATGTTGTTGACTTATTTGATGAAATTCTTGTCATGGCTAGTAGGGCTCAGGTTATGGAATTGTTTAGCATATTTCTTTTGCATCATTGTTTCACTGTACTTTTACTGATTTTAAGCTATCATTTCATTCTGGGCAGTGGCCTAGGCTCTGGGCCTGAAAAAGTGGCTTAAACTTTGGGGTCGCTAGCACAAAACTGGCAATTATGGTCCACAGTCGCTGGCAGGCAGGCCTATGAGAGCAACCTTTGGTTTCTCGTCACTCCCTTGCCCATAGAATGAGAGTGACTATGGCCAAAGAGGTCCATAACAACAGTGGGACCTAGGGATAGGTTGTCTAAGTGGATGACTTGTCTCCTTAGGGTTTTGTTGATGATGTTGGATGACGATGTGTGATGTTCCGTTTATTCCACTTCCCTAAGGTCACCTAGGAGGTCGAATCTAATCATAGTAGCCTCTCATCTCACGTTTACCATGGTTGGAATGGTTACATGGGTGGATGTGGGAGGAGGGTGTTACACGAATGTTTTTCTCAGCTAACTAAAAAACCATTGGAACATGACAAGGTATGGAAATTATATTTTGATGGTGCTTATTCTAAGGAAGGAAATGGGGCATGTGTGTTATTGGTATCTCTTGAAGGTAGCTTGATTCCTCTCTCTTTCAAGCTAGAGTTTGAGGGCATAAACAATGTCGTTGAATATGAAGCTTTTCTATTGGGGTCGCAAGCTGCTAAAAACCTTAACATCAAGTGCTTGATTGTGTTTGGGGATTCAGAGCTGGTGGTGAAGCAAATAAAAAATCAATGCCAAACCAAGCATCCAAGATTGAAGTCCTATAGGAATGAAGTATGGGATTTGGTTGAAAACTTATTCTTAGCCTTTGATATTCAATTCTTGCCAAGAAAATGAAATCGAGTGGTTGACTCTTTGGAAATTGCCGCTAGTAATTTCAATCCCCCTCAAAACCCCTTGCTTAGATATGAAGACAAGGTCAGGAACATGCCTTCAGTACCGACAATATGAGGTAATGGCAGGTGTTTGAGGATGAAGATCCAATCTAGCACTTCATGGACATTATCAGGGAATTATCAAACTTAGTGATTGATCATGAGGACGAAAAGCTGATAGAGGAACAACAAGAAGGTTGGGAAAGATCTATTGTTGGTCACAAAATCTTGCAACTAAAGGGAAATATCATCCCCAGAGGGTTGGTTCCATTGGAAAGGCTCTTCAACTCAAATGATGTGGCTGCTAAGCCAGTTGAACAAGAGCTTGAGGAGGAGGTGGAGGATTGTAATATTGGCACCGAAGAAGATCCTAGAATCATCAAATTAGCTAAAGGAGTTCCTAGGGAATACAAACAAAGGTACCTAGAACTTTTCAAGGAGTACATGGATGTGTTTTCTTGGTCATATGATGATTTGAAGACTTTGATCCCAGTGTCATACAACACAAAATTCCTCTAAAAACTAGGGTGAAGCCATATAAGCAAAATCTTAAGCAGATTAATCCCCTGTTACTTCCATCAATTGAAAAGGAGGTGAAGAAACTATTACATGCTAAGATTATTGTGCCTTTGAGGTACTCATTGTTGGTACCATCCCATGACCTCCTTTTTCCTCCTAAAACATATCTTTTGCTTACCTCTTTCCATCATACATCTCTTAGATCCCTTGAAATTGATTAGTTAATAGTACTATAGTTATTAAAATGCATTAAAATTGATTTAGGAGTTTTATGTTAAAGAATTAGGAATTTTTGATAAAATGACTACAGGAAGTTACAACATCCTGTAATTGGTTTATTGTTTGACATATGGCATGACAGCTAGGCTAGAGCGAAGGGTAGGGATGAAAAGTAGAATGTCCAAGCATGGACGAATACCTATCCTACAGCAGAACCGACCCTCCTGCATGCGCGGTCAACGATGGTCAAAGCACAACATGTTGGCGACAAAGGCAACAACAGCATAGCATTCTAAACTGATTTAGTTTTGTTCCTTTTTGAAATCAGTTCAGAATAGAAACATTTAAAAAAAAAGTCATGACATGATAAAAGCGGCAACAGCCGCTTAATGAATGTACATTCCAAATGTATGCGGTGTTAGTTTTTAGCAAGACATATGTAAACACAGTGGTTATTGTTTTTCTGGAAATTATATCGTTATCGAAACAAAGCTTTGGTTGAAACGTAATACGAAAAACTCAGTTGCAGTCACGATTTCATATTGATTCTATAATTGGTTGATCACAGTCCAGTATACCTTTGAAAACGCGGACGGGCCCTGCGTTGAACTGGTATACTGTCATTTCTTTTTATTCGCAACTTAGGGTATTAAATGATATGCACAATTAGAATTGGTTTTTGATTTCACTAGAATGCGTATGAGTGATGTTTATGATAGTGCTTGAACAGTTCATCACTGAGATCGTGAATCGTATCCTGTAAGGGATTCGATCCTTTGTTGTCTTTTAAAGCAATGTCATGAAGTCTGTTATCATTTTAAAGTATGCTTATGATTTCAGTATGTCTTTATCTTTCATGAATATTAGTTGAATGCTGAGTATTTGCTGAACAGGGGTTTTATGCACAGTGTCTCCGTAAGGAGATTGAAATCTTGGTTTAAAGTGATACACAGTGTTTTAATTTGGTAGATGAATTGAATGACAGTGTTTTAATTAGGTAGATGAACTGAGTGACCTAAGTGTTTGGGTGATAGGTAACACACCTCAATCTTCCGTAAAGAAGTCCTGTAACCTACCATCATAACCACTTAGCTAATAATCCTTTATGTCTATATATTGTAGACGCATGCCTCTAAGTCTACGCATCCTGGTCGATAATAAATATAGCTTAATCTAGCACCCTAGATAGGACACTACATTTTGGCGCCGTTGCCGGGGAGGCGTACTTAAAGGATTTAAAAAAAAAATTCAATAAACAAAAACGAGCAAAAACATAGATTTAGAAATCATGTTCATTTATGCCTAGATTTAGAGACAATCAAGGTAGATTCATAAGAACCCCCCATCCAAAAACTAACCTATCATCAGGAGCAGACTCTTTAGGAAATACAACACCAGCTGAGGAAATCACCATACAAGCATTAGAGGATAAACAAAAGTCAGGACAAAGGCTTATTCTCATCGAAAGGCAAAATTTATTAGCACATAAATCACAGAAGAAGCACTTTCCTAGATCCTCCACACAAGGAGAAAGTAGCACAGTGACCAAACAATCTTTCTTTAATCTCCTCTTTAAGACAAGTGACACTGACACAGAGGAACCTATTAAAATGGCCGAGGAAGGAGATGGATCAGCACCAAATCAAGGACGAAGAGATGAAGAAGAGTCAACCTTTAAGTTTCCTATACATGAACCACAAGAAGATGATGAGATCAAAATGAAAAACATACCCTCATCCGTGCTACCAAACTTTTATGGCATGGCTTCAGAAGACCCTGATTCATTCTTGTTCGAGTTTGACATTGTATGTCGAACATATGGCTACACAGATGATGCCCATAGGCTTAGACTCTTCCCAGCGACATTAAAGGCATCAGCCTTAAGATGGTTCATGAGGCTTGGTGAGCATGCGATAATTGATTGGGATGGCATGAGAAGAATATTTCTAAGGAAATATCAATCTTATTGTAGATCCAAAGATTGCAAAGATGATATCTTTAGAATGAGCCAAGAAGAGGATGAAACCTTGGAGGAATACTTAGAGCGGTTTGTCTACAATTTACAAAAATCCAAACACCGAACTATGCCTCTTGATTTGATCCGCACAATATTCTTGAAAGGCATCCGAGAGGAATACATGGATGATCTTAATTTGATGGGCAAAGGTGACATTTCTACCTCACCTTTTGAAGAAATCGCTAAATTATGCGAAAAGTATTCAAGGAGAAAAGCTAAAATTGGAAAAAGAACCCTGTCATCCAAAGTCACAAAATCTCCTTCAGCAAGTGTCACAAGGGCTGAAATAGGGAATCTGTTAGAAGAATTTAAAACAGATCTGTTAAGCACCCTAGGGAACCAAATTGACACTCTAAAAGCTAAGAAGAAACAAGAAGATAAAGATCAGATAATGGCTATCTTCTGCCCAAAATGCCGGAAGAAACATGCCTTAAAAGACTACCCATTAGAAAACATCCAAGTTTGTGCTTTCTGTACTGAACATCATGATATATTTAATTGTCCTAAAGTTAAGGTTTTGCAGAACTGTAATATGGCAGCTAATGCAGAGATGGAAAACGTGTATTACATGGGCACAAAGAGACCATGGCAGCCAAGGCCAGCACCTCAAAGTATGTTTCCAAATCAAAATTTGCAATTTCCTGTAAATGATCAAATGTATGCTCAGAATTCATGGAATGTACCCATGCCATGGCAGCACCAAAATCACCCACAGCAACAGCGGAGACCATCTCAACAATACTCTCAATCCTATCATACATATCCTCAATCATACGAACCATATTCACAGCCATATCAACAATATCATCAGCCATACTCATCACATCCTCAACCATATCAGCAGTATCCTCAGCAGCAAGTTGTTTACCAACCTCAACCTACTCAACAAGCACTGCCTGCTCCTCCACCAATAAATCCACCACAACTGCAATTTCCATCTAACTCACAACCTCCTAGACCTACTCAAATTCCTGCTCAAACTGTCCCAAATCCAAATAACAGAGCAAAGAGGCCAGCCTACAATGTAGAAGAGGGAACCTCATATCCCACACTACCCTTGCAAAATATAAACTTGAGGTCTGGTAGGGTACTCCACAAAGATTCTCCAATAACAGATAAACAAGAAGAAAACACAGAAAATGAAAATGAAGTGACAAATCAAAGAAAACTAGACAATGGTACCAAAGATAAGCAAATGCAACCATTGCATCCACCTTTTCCAGACAGATTGGTCCAGATGAAACTACCAATGTCTATACCACAGTTTGATGTTTTAGATGAACTCAAGAATGTCTATATAAAAATTCCGCTGCTGCAAGCTATAAAAGACATTCCCATATATACTAAAGCCATCAAAGACATGTGCCTCAAGAAGCCTACTAGGAAAAGGATTGATCCTCAAACCATTCATGTTATAGGACATTTAGCTGGCGTTATGACAAATACCATCTCGATGGAAAAGTATGTTGATCCCGGTATCCCCAGAGTTACTACAATCATTAACAACATACAGATTCCAAACACTTTAATAGATCTTGGGGCCGAAATAAATGTCATGACTCTTGAAACCATGAGAACACCCTAGCTCATAAATTTGCAACACACAACAATTGTTCTAGAACTAGCTGATAGGTCTAAAGTGATTCCTGAAGGGATTTTGGAGGACATAATTGTTTCACTAGACTCTTGGGAGTACCCAGTGGACTTCTTAGTTCTTCAACCCAAATCCAATTTAGGAGGGCACCCTATCATCCTTGGTAGACCATGGTTAGCAACTGCTGATGCATTCATAGGATGTTGATCGGGCAACATGATCATTTCAAGAGGGACCGAAAGAAAACAACTCACTCTTTATCCATCAGCACAATCACCAGCAGTAACACACAATTTATGGCTTGATGATAAATACAACGCTAAAGAAGAAGTACAATCTGTTTTTAGCATTGACCAAATCTATGATTTCCAAGAACAAAATAATAATGATTTGGTAGAATTGTTCATTTCTCAACCTGATATTTCCAAAAATTTGAGAAACGACCAATATCATGCTGCAGATGTACTTTTAGCCCAAAATTTTCAAGAAACATGCACCATTCAATATTTGCGAACCACATTTCACGATATTTTTCCAGTTCAATCCATCACAAACACACAGAGTCAGATCATAGAGATTAGTCCAGGGAAAACTATGAACATAGGCAATCACCTAGACTCATCTCAGCAAGAGAAAATGATTCGACTATTGAGAAAATACCAGAAAGCATTTGCTTGGGACTACACCGATATGCATGGGATTCACCCCGACACATGCACTCACCATATTTATATAGATAGTAATATCAAACCAGTGAGGCAACCGCAGAGAAGAATGAACCCCATGCTCCAGGATATTGTCAGAGAAGAATTGCAAAAACTGTTGAGAGTTAATTTTATATATCCTATTTCTGATAGTCAGTGGGTATCCCCATTGGTTATAGTGCCCAAGAAAAATGGTAAGTGGCGCATTTGTGTTGATTACAGACAGTTGAACAAAGCAACGCTCAAAGATTATTTCCCACTACCATTTATTGACCAAGTATTAGACACATTAGCTGGGAAATCATCATTTTCTTTCCTTGATGGTTTCAGTGGCTACAACCAGATCAGGATAGCCTCAGAAGACTAGGACAAAACCACATTCACTTGTCCTTGAGGCACCTATGCTTATAATGTTTTGCCATTTGGACTTTGCAATGCTCCAGCTACATTTCAGAGAGCTGTATTAGCTATTTTCGCTGATTTAGTCCATGATTGTGCTGAAGTTTACATGGATGATTTTTCAGTGTACGACAATTTATTTGAACATGCATTAGAGAACCTTGAAAGAGTTTTGAAAATATGTATTGAAGCTAATTTGTCCCTGAGCAATGAAAAGTGATTTATGATGTTAAACGAAGGGATAGTATTAGGCCACTATATTTCTTTTCAAGGCATCAAAGTTGACCCAACAAAAATCTAGATCATTGTTGATTTGCCAATTCCAAAGAATCAAAGAGAGGTAAGAAGTTTCCTTGGGTATGCAAGCTATTACAGAAGATTTATTGAACATTTTAGTAAAATAGCTTTACCTTTGTTTAAACTTCTAACAAAAGATGTACTTTTCAACTGGAATGAGAACTGCCAGCAAGCATTTGAAGCACTCAAAAAGAAGTTATCAACCGCACCAGTCTTAAGAGGGCCTAATTGGAGCCTACCATTTCATATCTTTACAGATGCATCTGACACTGCAGTGGGTGCCTCATTAGGCCAAAAAGAGGAATCTTGTAATTATGCCATTTATTTCATTAGCAAAAATCTAACACCTGCAGAGTCAAACTACACAGTCACAGAAAAGGAAACACTTGCCATCATATATGCTGTGAGTAAATTCTGACATTATATAATTGGTTATGAAGTATTTGTACATACTGATCATTCTGCCATTAGACATTTAATGAATAAACCAATAACTAGTGGCAGAGTTACCAGATGGTTATTATTGTTACAGGAATTTAACATCATAGTGTTAGATAGACCAGGTAAAGAGAATCAGGTGGCAGATTTTCTTTCTAGACTGCAAAATCCAGGTGAGGTTGTTCCGGTTGAAGATTCTTTCCCAGATGAAAATTTATTTGCAATTTCCATAGTGAATCCTTGGTATGCTGACTTGGCCAATTATTTGTCTACAGGAAGGACACCTCCATACTTTACTCCAAAGGAAAAGAAGAGACTAGTCAAACAAAGTGCTCGATACTCATGGATTAATGGTTATTTATTTTACACTGGTTATGATATGATTATTAGAAGATGTGTAAGAAATGATGAGATAATTGATATTTTAAAATCTTGCCATGATGAACCGTGTGGTGGGCATTTTGCAGCTAAGAGAACAACATTCAAAGTTCTTAGTCTTGGATACTACTGGCCATCCATTTTTAAGGATTCCAAGAAGTATGTGAAGAGTTGTGACAGCTGCCAACGAATGGGCAGGCCAACAGCCACAGATGAGATGCCACTTCAGCCCCAAGTACACTTAGAGCCATTTGAAAAATGGGCTCTTGACTTCATAGGACCCATTAACCCAACCTCCAATGGTAAGAAGTACATCTTAGTATGTACTGATTACGTAACAAAATGGGCTGAAGCAAAAGCACTGGTTAGAGCCACCGAACAAACAGTGGTAAATTTCCTTTTTGAAGAGATTTTTGTAAGGTATGGAGTACCAAGGGAGATAGTGACTGATCAAGGTACTCAATTCACTTCAAAGTTAGTGAAGGACATCACAGACAAATACCAAATCAAGCACAGAAGAAGTACACCTTACCATCCACAGGCCAATGGGCAGGTGGAATCCACAAACAAAACTTTGGAAGGGATCATTACTAAAACTGTGGCAATGAACAGGAAGAATTGGGAAGAGAAGCTCAAAGATGCACTCTGGGCTTACAGAATTACGTGGAAGAATACTACAGGATTTACACCATATCAGTTGATGTATGGCAAAGAGGTAATGCTTCCTATTGAGTTTCAAATACATACTTTTAAATTGGCTGCAGATTTGCAAATTGACCTGGACCAAGCACAACAAGAAAGAATTCAGCAGTTGAACCAGCTGGATGAAATGAGGCAGCAAGCAGAGGAAACCACAATCTTCATGCAAAAACAAAGGAAGCAGTGGCATGATGCACATATCAAGAAGAAGCAGTTCAAGGAAGGCGACTGGGCTTTACTTTTTGACTCTAAATTCAGAGATCATAAGGCCAAGTTTACCACCCATTGGATGGGCCCATACCAAATTATTCAGGCTTACGACAATGGTTCAATCAAGCTCAAAACTATTGATGGAGAAGGTCATTCCTTTATTGTCAACGGTCACCGCCTGAAACTTTACAGTAAGCCCATCAGCTAGCAAAATTTTCTCCAAACAGTATCTCAACAAAGAGAGGTTGAGATACTGCAGCCTTCAGCTGCAGTATCCCTGCCTTAGTTCATTTCATTTCAATTTAGAAATTCAAAAAAAAAAAAAAAAAAATTCTAAAAAAAAAACAAACACAAAAAAAAAATAATAATAATAACAATGGGTTAGATGTGAAAACCAGACTTTGGCACACTCTAACCCCGAATTCTTACTTGAAAACCAATTCGTTGGCGGGTAAGAATTCCTTTTCTTTTGTTCCCTGTTTGATTTAAAACTGAATAATGACTTGAGGACAAGTCAAAACTTTAGTGGGGGAGAGAAGCATCAGCATTTTGTTCTTTTATCTCTCCATTGTAAATTATTAAAGATTTCTTATTTCATCTCCTCACTGTAAATTTCCAAAGCAGTTTGTTTCAGCATTCGAGATTTCAATAAAGAAGTTGTTTTGTCATTATTTTATCTCAGAGGGACCTGGTTATAAACATTATGCAGGGGGACCTGTTCTGTCAAGAAGACCATGTTACCAACACCAGCAGTAATGGGACCTGTTTAAGACACATAAAAGGGACCGGTTAAGAGACTGTTACTTCATGATTACTTCAACAAAGCTTCATCAAGTTTCTACAAGGATCCACAGGTTACTGGGCACCAAGACTTCATCAAATACCAAAGATCAAGGAACCTGTATACATATAATTCTTTCTCTGGATTTCAAAGGAGCTGCATGAACATCTTCAAGATCTCAGAGGGACCTGTTGCATTCGAATCTATCTCAGGGGACCTGTTATGAACAACAAAGAATAGTCAAAAGAGACTAGTCCTACTCAGCATGCCAATGCAACGCTTGAACAACCAACAAAAGTGTAATGTATTCCTTATTCTTAACATTTAATTTCTTAGATTAATTTTTAATGTTGAATTTAATAACTGTGACTGTTATGATCAATTTCAAAGACACTACATTTTCCATCATCCCTTATCTTACTGTTAATTCTTATCATCTTTCATACTCCAACCTATTTCATACCTCTAAATTCGTTACCCCCTTTTCATATCAACTTTGTTATGTCAATCGGATCTTACAGCCATACCAACATCTTCCATTTGGCCGAGTACCAATAGAAGCAGGACACGTGGTGAATTGTTCTTAAAAAAAAAAAAAGAAACAAATGTTAAGCGGGCTTATTCATTGTATCCCACACGGCCGAATTATGATTCCACCACCCGACGTAGCCAAATGATACAGAGGACTCCCTGAAATCATACCCCAGTACTGCATATACGCTTCCAGCGCTTCTATGATGGCATCCATACAAGCAGTACAGCCATTCCTCTGTTCCAAAAGATGAATACGCTATGAAGTAAGTGTAGTTGGTTATTTCACCATCATTCTCAGTTATTTCACGTTGGCATTCGACTCCAGTGACTTCCACAGTAAGGATTGAAAGCAGTGAGCGCCACAAAAGGGAAATATAGCCATTCGGGTTCGACTTCCACCATAATCACAAGACAATCAACCGAGCATCATATGGGTTACTAAGGGAGGGACACCACCAGGTCATCAGTGTTGGGGCGGAAGACAAAAAGGTAACAAATTGAAACTTCTTTGTTGAAATTGCAAAACATAAACAGAGAAGAGTTAGAGCACAACTCTCTGCCAAAATGACCAATAGGGTCGAGCCGAGCATGTTCGACAGTTCCCAGTATCACGAAGATTGCATTTCAATTCTGAAAGAGATACAGTGGCTGCCCTTTTTAGGGAAATTTCGTGGAAGTAATGAAGAGGTCACCAAACAGTTCGCTTTTACATTCAACGGAGAGAAAGCTCTGATAGGTAATTTTTCATTCAGAGTTTCGGAAGACACCATAGCTCAAGCCCTAGGGATCAGCCCAGAAGGGGAGAAGTACTTCAAGACAAAGCAATTTAAAGAGAAATCATGGACCCAATTTATGTCCAGATCCAGGGTTTCGTCCGTTAATTGGAAGAAAGGCGTCCCAAGAAGTTGGCTGGTGCATCCCTGGGACGAGATGGTCTATATCCTCCAAAAATTCGTAACTTGTGAAGGCCATTACAATATTGTTTATCTGTACCATATTAAACTACTGCTACACTTGAAAAGGAAGTGTGTTATCAATCTACCATACTTCCTATTGCAAAGCCTAACCAAGATGTCGAAGACCATCCAAAAGTAGAAGGGAAATGAAGACAAGAGCTTATATCACTTTGGGCTAGTTAAAATTCTTGTTGAGCATGAGTTACAGAGAAGAGGGAAAACGTGGAAGGAATTCTTGGCCGCCAACCAAATTAAAGATGAAGAAGACAAAGAAGAACTGCAGGAGAACTCAGGATTCATGAAGGATATCGATGAAGAGATCCCAGTACCCAAAGCAAGCAAGGTACCTCCACCTGTGAGCAGCATAAGGACTAGGAAAATGAGAAAAGAGGATGCTCAGAAAGCAGAGCAAGATAAAATTTTCACCACCTATTCAAGAAGAACGAGGAGAGCATCAAAAGCCCAGTTACAAGAAGACCAGCTTGAATCAAATGCACCTATGCCGATGGATATTGAAAGTAGTGCCCACTCACAACCAGGACCAGGAGCTGATATAGAGGTTGAAAGCAATAACAGGCAAGAAAAAGGTTCACCACCTCCCATTAAGAAACAGAAGAAACTGGAGAAACAAATTGAGAAATTAAAGGAAGAACTCATGGAGGCCAATATGCTGGAAAAAGTTATCAAGAAAGAAAATGAAATGCTCCAAGCACAGAGTAAAGAGACTCAACAGAAGAATGAAAAGTTAAGGGAGCGAATCAATGAACTTGAGGCTGAGCAAACAGATATCTGTAAATGGGCCACTAAGTGGTACAACCAGAAGAAGACCCTCAAAGAAAAATACAAAAGATTAAAGCAGGAGCTCCATGGTCAGAAAGATGCCCAGGTGAAAAAGAATGTGGATACATTGCTGAAGGCAGCAGAGGTACAGGCAGGGACAGAGTTCAAGGGAAGCACTTCGGGGTTAGCATGAGGTCATGCTAATTCATTAAGTCGGGGAGAGATGTTGGTACCATCCCATGACCTCCTTTTTCCTCCTAAAACATATCATTTGCTTACCTCTTTCCGTCATACATCTCTTAGATCCCTTGAAATTGATTAGTTAATAGTACTATAGTTATTAAAATGCATTAAAATTGATTTAGGAGTTTTATGTTAAAGAATTAGGAATTTTTGATAAAATGACTACAGGAAGTTACAACATCCTGTAATTGGTTTATTGTTTGACATATGGCATGACAGCTAGGCTAAAGTGAAGGGTAGGGATGAAAAGTAGAATGTCCAAGCATGGACGAATACCTATCCTACAGCAGAACTGACCCTCCTGCATGCGCGGTCAACGATGGTCAAAGCACAACATGTTGGCGACAAAGGCAACAACAACATAGCATTCTAAACTGATTTAGTTTTGTTCCTTTTTGAAATCAGTTCAGAATAGAAACATTTTAAAAAGTCATGACATGATAAAAGCGGCAACAGCCGCTTAATGAATGTACATTCCAAATGTATGCGGTGTTAGTTTTTAGCAAGACATATGTAAACACAGTGGTTATTGTTTTTCTGGAAAATGTATCGTTATCGAAACAGAGCTTTGGTTGAAACGTAATACGAAAAACTCAGTTGCAGTCACGATTTCATATTGATTCTATAATTGGTTGATCGCAGTCCAGAATACCTTTGAAAACGCGGACGGGCCCTGCGTTGAACTGGTATACTGTCATTTCTTTTTATTCGCAACTTAGGGTATTAAATGATATGCACAATTAGAATTGGTTTTTGATTTCACTAGAATGCGTATGAGTGATGTTTATGATAGTGCTTGAACAGTTCATCACTGAGATCGTGAATCGTATCCTGTAAGGGATTCGATCCTTTGTTGTCTTTTAAAGCAATGTCATGAACTCTGTTATCATTTTAAAGTATGCTTATGATTTCAGTATGTCTTTATCTTTCATGAATATTAGTTGAATGCTGAGTATTTGCTGAACAGGGGTTTTATGCACAGTGTCTCCGTAAGGAGATTGAAATCTTGGTTTAAAGTGATACACAGTGTTTTAATTTGGTAGATGAATTGAATGACAGTGTTTTAATTAGGTAGATGAACTGAGTGACCTAAGTGTTTGGGTGATAGGTAACACACCTCAATCTTCCGTAAAGAAGCCCTGTAACCTACCATCATAACCACTTAGCTAATAATCCTTTATGTCTATATATTGTAGACGCATGCCTCTAAGTCTACGCATCCTGGTCGATAATAAATATAGCTTAATCTAGCACCCTAGATAGGACACTACACTCATATTGGGTAGCAAATTAATTTCATGTCAGGAAGAAGAATGGGGAAATAAGGCTATGTGTAGATTTTAGGAATTTGAATAAGGCCTCACCAAAAAATAACTACCCTTTGCCTAAAATGGATTATATTTTGCAGAAAGTGGTAGTGTCTGCTGAAATGTCTATGATGGACAGTTTTTTCTGGATACAACCAAGTCATTGTACACCAAGAGGATCAAAATAAAATAACTTTTACTACAACGTGGGAAACATTTATTTATGCGAGAATGCCTTTCATCCTCATAAATGATGGAGCTACTTTCTAAAGAGTGATGGATATAACATTTGTTGGGGAGTGAGATAAATTTGTAGTGATCTATCTAGATGACATAACTATTTTCTCTAAATCATATGAAGAGAACCTCAATCACTTACAACTCACTTTTGCAAAATTCAGAAGGAATGGTCTACCCTTAAACCCTAGAAATCACAATTTGCTTTAAGTGAACGGGAGTTACTGGAGCACATTGTGGAAAAGGAAGGAGTGAAGATTGATCCCAAAAGGGTGGAGGCTATTAATGATATCCCATTACCAAGGAATATAAAAGAAATTCAAGTTTTCTTGGGCAGGATAATTTTTCTAAGAAGATTTATACCAAACTATGCTGAAATTGTCAAAGAAATCACAAAAATGTTGAAGAAGGATAGGGAAGTCAAGTGGACTATAGAATCTGGGAGTCATTCTCCAGAATTAAAAAAGATTTTGCAGAAGCCCCAGTCTTAGCTAGCCTAGACTATCAGAGGCCATTCCTCATTTTCTCTTTTGCCTCTCCTTAACACAATGGAAATTGTTTTATTGTAGAAAAATAGCAAAGGACGAGAACAATTGATTGCATTTTTTAGCCAGGTGTTGCAAGATGCAAAGCTGAAGTATAATATCTTGGAGAAACAAGCCTATGCCTTGGTCAAATCCCTGAAGGATTTTCAAATTTATGTCTTGCAGTCAAATATAACAGCTTATGTCCCTACAACTATTGTGAAAGATATTCTTGTGCAAGGTAATAGTGAAGGCAAGAGAGGCAAGTGGATTTCCAAGATTCAAGAATATGACATGGATATCAAACCCACTAAGTTGATCAAGGGGTAGGGATTAGCGAAAATATTATTTGAGGCTAACTTCCAGGCCTTGGGCATAAACCTATTGGAAAATATGGAAGAAGAAGGTAAAGGAGAAGAGGGGCAGAAAAAACATTGTATCCTCAACACAAAAAATTCAGATGAAGTACCTCACCTCACATTGGTACAAATATATTGTCCATTATTTACTTTTTTTGAAGTGCCTGGTAAATTTTGACAAAGTTAAATACAGGGCCTTGAGACTGCAAGCCCAAAAGTTTGTTATCTCAAATGGCCAGTTGTACTGGAAGGACCCGGTGGGGATTTTTCTTTTATGCCTGGTAGAAGAAGATATTCCTAAGGTGATTGATGAATTCCATAACTATGTATGTGGAGGAAATTACAGTTGGAGAGCCACATCCCATAAGATCCTTAAAGTAGGTTCTATTGGCCCAAGTTGTTTGGTGAGGTTCATGCTTATGTCAGGTCTTGTGAAAAATGTTAGATTTTTGTAGATAAGCAGAATTTAACACCCCTCCCCTTGATCCCTGTTTTTGTGGAGGATCCCTTCAGGCAATGGGGGCTAGACTTCATAGGAGAAATAAATCCACCATCTAACAGTCAACACAAATGGATACTTACAACCACTAATTATTTCACGAAATGGGTGGAGGCCATCCCATTAGAAATGCAACCGCTGCATTGGTCATTAAGCTTATGGAGGAGAATATCCTTGTTCATTTTGGCTGTCCAAACAATATTATTACTGACAATGCCCAAGTATTTAAGTCTGCCAAGTTTCTTTGTTTTTTCCAAAAGTATAACATCATCGTGGGGAACTCCACCACCTACTATTTGCAGGGAAATGGATTGGTTGAATCTTTAAATAAAACTCTAGTGAGGATTCTGAAAAATACCATATTAGAAAATTACAAAAACTGGGACTCACAATTGAAATTTTCTCTATGGGCCAACAAAGTTACTACCAAGAGGTCAACTAGGAAGTCTCCTTTTGAGTTGGTATATGGAAAGTTTGCAATTTTCCCTGTCCAACTAGCCATTGCAGTGGCTGAAATACTACAGGATTTTGGGGAGGAGCCATATTATTTGACCAAGAGAATAAACCAACTGGTATAATTGCGAGAAAACAGAGGATAGGTATCTCAAAATCTGATTAAATATTAAGAAAAGATGAAAGCCCTTTTTTTACAAAAAAGCAAGGGACAAATCCTTACAACCATGAGATTTGGTGCTCAAATGGGATGTTCGGAGAGAGGACAAAGGAAAGCATGGGAACTTTGATCCCTTGTGGTTTGGACCTTTCGAGATATCTGAACCCAAAGGAAACAACACCTTCTCACTGGAAAATTTGGATGGTGAGATGCTTGAACTGCCTGTGAATGGGAAATTTCTCAAGCTTTCTTTCCAACATTAAAGAGCTTCATTTTCACCCACTGTATATACTGATGAGAAAAGGGGATGAAGGCATCAGAATTCTATGATTTCGTAATGTTTCTTTTTATAAGAGTTACAATATATTGTGCTCTGAAACCATAATATAGATAGTATGGAGGATGAATGGGTTGACAACTATCGGTTTTGTTCAGTCATTGGTTAGTGCAGAGCACCTCCAATGCCACCACGCCAAATCATGACTACCTCCAGAAAGAGGAAATTTAAGAAGTTAGAGGGAGAAAGCGACTTGAGAAGTGGCAGATAACCATGTTAGGAATATCATGATAGAGGCGTGGCTAGATCATCACTAATTGATATATTGGAGCCTGAGTCCACCTTAGGAGATTAGAGGAATCGACATCAGAGATATTTTTTGTGTCAATTATGACACCTCATGCTTTTCATGTTTTGTTAATTTCACATTTTCAAGAAAATAATCAAGTCTGTTAGGTAATCATTAGGACAACTAGGCCATTCGCATGCTTAGATAGCTAGTAGTTCAGACAACTATAACATTCTAAGATATTTTGTTATGGTTGTTTGAACCCTTTCTCCATATAAAAGGGAAGAGGAAATCAGTAGTAAAGGTTCCCAAATTTTGTTTTCAGAGGTTCCAAATTCTGTTCTCATACGAGATTCCAAGTTTGGTTCTATTTTCTTGTTCCAAGGGGCTATATTTGTTTTGCATATTTCACAAGTTTAGGCCCAGAGAAGGTATTTCATTTTTGAAGATTAACAAAGAAATTTATCAGTGATTCCAAGAATTGGGATATGTAGTATGTGTTCTACATTTGTGTGTAATTTCATATGTGTATTTTCTTCTCCATAAATTGTGTAATTGTAACTGTTGGATTCACTCTTAAGTCACCAATTTACTTATGTTATGTAATACCTGATGGTACTTGTGAGATTGTTGATGTATCTATGTTATATAATAATAAATGATACCTGTGAGATTGCAGAGTTACCTGTGTTATGATATAGCAAATAGTACCTGTGAGACATTGAGTTGAAAGCCTTAAAATGCGCTCCATAATTTCTGCACTTCATTCCTTGTACCTTGTCATGATTCTATTGGTACTTTATTGCATAGGATTATGTGTTTATCCAACCCTATATACCAAGTTCCTCTCTTATGTTTCTCCTTTCCATATCCATCGCAACAACAAAGTTAAGTTGCATTATCTGTGTGTCGACCACTAGACCTAAACATTTATTCTTGGGAATGATATGTTGTTTACGTGCATACTGAATTTGCCTCTAAGAAAGGTAATTGAACCAAAATCTTAACCATCTCTTGAGTTGCATTGGTTTATCTTCAAGAGAGACTAAGATTTCCTAGGAAATGATGTCTCCTCAACCTGGGGGTTATCTCTAGGAGCTACAACGACGACAGTGAAAGCGACACTTGTGAAAACAAAGGTTTGCAAAAGCGATAGTTGGGAAAACACTGAAATATAATTAAAATTGCAACCAGAGTGAGGGAGACTGTCAATTGAGAGTGTGCACTGATTGTCGACATAAGTTGCACAATTTATTGTGATTAAGACTTACTTTCAAGAGTTGTGCAATGCCTAGCTAAAGCTTGCATAAGAAAGGTGTGCTCATGCATTTATCAATGACTCAACATGTGCAAGCAAGTGACTTTGACACTTAGAATCCGAGAAGAATACATAAACATTTAGAAAAACATCAATAGACAATGAAGTGACCATAAAATGACAGATCGTGAGATCCTCAATAGGCTCCAAAATTCATGTTTAGGAAAAATTTTGGAGGGTGTTGATCGCAACGTCAACACAAATATTTAAATAATACCAAAGCCACTTTGCACATTTTCGATCCATAGATTGATGTTCCTTTTCTATCACCTTCACCTTCCATGGAAGAACAATCCTAATAAATAACTTGAATCTCTCTTACACTTTCTTGCTTTGTTCTTACATGCTATTTGGCTCTAGTGATTCCATGTTGAGAAAGTGTTGTCGTAATTAGACATGAAAATAACATTATTGGTAATATAGTGTCATATATCCATTTGGACTGTATGGGATTTTTTTGTTGCAACCCTAGGTTATTAACTAGGTCAGAACTCTAAGTGTGATCTCAACATTAGAACCTAAACAAGAATCTATCCGATTATGAAGCCTGATTAACTATGTTTGAAGGATTCCACTGAAATTCTTGTAGGTCTTGCCTAAAACTCACACCTCTAACTACGTACATTTCTCATAGCATGTCATTCACTTCAGCCTTGAAATGGTTTTCCTCGGGAAAAATACTCTTTGCATCTGTTAGACCAGGCAGTAACTCCTCAAATCAATTCATTCATATTCATTTAGGATGGTCTTTATTATATACATGAGGGAGAGATTGTTCACTTCATCTCCCGGTGACTATTCATATTTCTTATTATTTATTTACATCAGTTACACTTATTCACCCAATTCTGATGATTAGGTGTCAACATTCCCCCCCTAATCTGAAGGAATGTTGGTAGGTCCAAGCATCGTTCTGAATCGTTCAAGTTTTTCTCTTCCAAGCACTTTGGTGAAGATGTCTACAATTTGCTCATTAGTGGAACAATGGTGGAGATGGATTGTTTTGGCCTCAACACGATGTTGAATCAGATGATATTTAGTATTGATGTGCTTCGTTCGATCATGGAACTCTGGGTTCTTGGCCAGCTTTATTGTTGAGGTATTGTCAATCATGAATGGAGTCAATTGTACATGTTTTACTTGCAAATCTTCAAGAATTTTCCTGAGCCACACAATTTCTTTTGTTGCCTCAGCTACTGCCACATATTCTGCTTCTGTTGTGGAATCTGCTGGAACTGATTGTTTGTGTGATCTCCAGGAGACGACTCCTGATCCAAGACTCATAGCATAACCTTAAGTAGATACCCCAGTTTCTTTGTCTCCATCGAAGTCTGAACCAGAGTATCCAATCAAGCTGAAGTCGACCACTTGTGTATACTTGATTCCAAAGTCTTGAGTTCCCTTCAAGTACCTTAGAACTCTTTTTGCAGCAGACCAATGTCCCTCACAAGGCTTTTTCATAAACCTGGAGAGGATTCCAACAACAAACGAAATGTCTGATATGGTAGTAGTTAGGTAGTTGAGACTTCCTACAAGCTGTCTATACTTTGTTGCATCCTCAAATTCTTTTCCTTCAATGGATGTGAGATTTAAGATTTGTTCCATTGGAGTAGTAAGAGGATTGCATTCTGTCATGCCAAACATGTTCAAAATATCTCCAATGTACTTCTTTTGAGAAAGAAATATGGAATTCAGATGTTGAGTTACTTCAATACCAAGATAGTAATGAACATAGCCCAAATCATCATTTCAAAACCTTTCCTCAATTCCTTCTTTATGGATGCAATGTAGCTTTCATTATTCCCTGTCATCAAAAGATCATCTACATATACCACAAGATATACAACTATTTTTCTAACTTTCTTGACAAATAAAGTTGCATCATCAAGATCATAATGTTTGAAATTGAGTTTCAGAAGATGCTTAGTTAGTTTATCATACCAGGCTCGCGATGCTTGTTTGAGGCCATACAAGGATTTCACAAGTTTGCATACTTTATGTTCATGTCCTTTCACAGTAAATCCTTCAGGCTGGGACATAAAAACATTCTCTTTTAGATCTCCATTCAAGAAAGCAGTTTTTACATCCATTTGATGGAATTTCCAACCGTTTTGAGCTGCTAGGGCAAAGAGTGTCTAGATGGTAGCCCATTTTGTTATGGGGGCAAAAGTCTCCTCATAATTGACACCTTCCTTCTGTGCAAAACATTTTGCCACAAGCCTAGCTTTGTGCTTGTCAAGTGAGCCATTAGCTTTATACTTGTTCTTGTAGACCCACTTGCAGCTAATTGGTTTGGTTCCTAATGGAGGATCAACCAGCTTCCAAGTGCCATTCTTTATCAGGGCATCATACTCCTTTTGTATCGCTTCTTTCCATTCATCATGAAAAGCAGCTTCTTTGAAGGAAGTTGGTTCAAAATCTGTAGACAAATGCAATTCACAATCATAAGAAACATCCATATCAACAGGTGAATCAGAGTCATCTACATCACCTCCATTTTGCCGATTTGAATTTCTAGTTCCTGTCTTTGCAACCTCATCAGGATGAACACTTTCAAGTGTCTTTGTCAGCCACTTTGGGGGACCTTTCTCAAATGGTCTAGGCTGCTCCATTGATTGAGTTGGGACTGAATCAAGATTGAGTCTCCCAATTCTATCAATCACATCACTTAAAGTATCATCTGTTGTTGGAGTTTCATGTGAGGGAGAGAGTTCTTCAGAAGAAGATTCCACATG